>SJOL01004228.1:220040-271671 GCA_004794785.1 Opisthorchis felineus | reverse complement strand
TTGAAAATTGATGCTGAATCTTTGGGGCTATCACATAAAAAGCCATGCAGCCGTCCGTTGCTGGCATCCATTGTCCCTTCGTCGGGTGACTTGTGCTACTGAACCACACGCGCTTGCAAATTTGTTGATCAAAACCACTTCCCCCGCTTCTTCTAGCATTAGGAAATGGTGCTAAACCTCTGAAGGTCCGTTACCTGACTTTTCAATTGACAGCTGTCATGTTTCTGGCAAGGATAACGTTTTACTGGACGCCATATCGAAGGCGTCATTGGTGACTGAAACGCCGTCGTTGTCACGCGGCATGCAGACGATAGGCTATGTTTATCCGGCTAGAACAAAGCACTAACACGCTGGCCGGGGAGTGCCAACATTTTTCATGACGTCCAATGTGCGTCTGCTCTAGAATATCTTTCCTCGGTATCCTGCGCGTCACTCCTCGTGCTGGCATACGCGCTGCTACCAGACTTTTCTCCTAAAATAGTATTTTGTCCGCCATGCATAAATTATCAGGGGATAAACGCGCCTGCTTCGCATACAAGCAGGCAAGCTAACAGCGCAATGCTGGGGCCTTGTTGACCGCCTCACACCCAGTTTTCAAGTTCAAGTGGGAGGTATGGTGCCTCTATAAAAGTTTTAAATCCATTTGACTGTGACCAACCTGTCAAGCTCCCTCGCGCCAAAATGTTCCCAAGGGCATCTTTAAAGATATAAATTGCATCCTATTGTTGCCAGCGGCCCTAATCGTGGACCACAAACCGCAGTTTGCGGGCGGTTGCTTCGTCGACACTTTGGAAGTATTAGTAGAGCGGCATCCTGCTGCCAACGCGTCCGTCCCCTGCCGAATAGTATGTTGTTTCTACTACAACCCGAGGCCACAATACGTGATGCGGAGGATGTTCGTTAGCAGGTGGCACTGCCAAACGTCCCCGATATTCGCACTTTACTTGAGGCCTACATAGTCGTCGATATCCCATATTTTATTAGACTAAACTTACCACGAACCTGGTGATAATTTTTGGAAGCCACAGACTGGGTTAATTATTCTACCCCGCCGTCAGGTATCCGAGCTCTCGAAGCCCCCCATCCGCGCCACCAAAATGCGTAAGAATAGACGCAAATTTTTCATCCCAAACTGATCGCGAGAATATCCTGACGATACAGTTCTCGTACATCAAGAGGAGTAGACAAGCTATGAAGAACGCCTTCGCCCTACACAACGCAGAAACCGAGTAAACATCAAAGGACCACGTGATCAGCGCGGGATTATTAATACTTGTTAATAATGATAATAATAATTTTTATTCCCAACTGGTGAATGGCGTACCGTCAGGCATGAGCATAATGTTCCAGTCAGAATAAAAGCATGAATGGCGGTATTTATGGGTACAGGGGAGTGCGCGGAAAAGGGGAAGTGTCTTAAACAGTAGGCATTATCCGATGTAGACGTGGTCACTCCTAAACCGGCGCCGGCGGAGAAATACAGATACTACTGCTTTTTTCATTTTGGGGAAATATCTAGCTGAAGCAAGATCAGATGGTTAGAATTTGAAGGTGGTGGGCAAATAAAAGGGGAGGGCAAAACAAAAGGCATCCTGCCTGACACATGACAAGAAAAGTGCAAATTGCGGAAAATAAGGATCCAGTGCAACGGATCTGGTGAAGCAGCAGAGTTGGTGTAATCCCGCCGGTCATTTGAACTAAAACCTAAAACCACCTCGTGCCCTCGGACTGTTGGGGTTATGGCCAGGGTCACAAAAAGCGTAAGTGCTGATGACGAAGTGGAGGGATTAGCAGTGCGGATATATGGTAGCAGGAATCTTAGAATCATGATGTACAATAAAACTGTAGAGACCCACTGGTGTCGCCGTTATAGTGGAGTCAGGTGTAAAAGTTTTCTGAAGAGTAAATTGGTGACAACACACCGGCCGGAACGCGAACTGTGCAGCAGATTATTCACTTTGTGGAGAGCAGAGATTGGAAGTCCACCGAAATGGTTAAACTCAAACGAAAGGTTCAGCAGTTTAGATTGATCGCGTCCTGGAGGCTGCTGGAGCCAGGTGAAGCGTTTGTTCGCATTTGTAGTTAGTGGAACGAGTAACCGAGAGGGTACGGTCAAGTGTAGGAAGGGAATAGTTGCGGGTGTGCTATCAAACTGGGTATGGCAGTGCCGTGCCATCACTGGCCTTACACACCTGGGTTTTTGGGCAGCCTCGCAACAGACGTCATGTTTGAGGTCACTTGGCCGGGATGTGCAATTCTCTGAGCAGCGAGATTTTTCAGGTTGGTCAAGGAAATCTGCAGAGGTAGAACAAAGCTGATATAAGATCGCAGGTATCTTTCTGGTCTGGTTAAGGATCCCTGCGGATGCAGATCACAGGCCAGGTGGAGTGGATAATGGCCAGACAGGGCGTCCAAACCAGGTATTGCCAAGGGTCGAAGCCTGGGAAAACGAGGGAATGGGATGGGGTCAGTAAAGCTTGGCGAGTTTGAGAAGACATCAGATAGGATAATGTGCATTAATAGAGAGAAAACTTAACGGCTTCCACAATTAAAGTGGTGACAACAAGCGATTAAATGAGATGGAACAGGGGTAGAAGTTTGCTTAGTGGACAAGCGATCAAGCAGGGGTTAGGGTTGCTAATATATAATATTATAGTACAACAGATCTAGAGCAAACCGGTATAAGCACGCAGAGAGGTGGTGTGGTTAGGGAAATCAAACGTATAAGGACTGACTGGAGTGGACTTCCGAGATGATGGATTAGTTTATCTCGAATTTATTACGTGAGTTGGACAGTACCATAATTTAGGAGAGAAAGTTTGTGTAAGCGAAATGGTCACCAGTCCTCGAATTACTGCCGTCAGCTTCAGTTAACAAGTTGTGCATGACGAAGAAAGCTATTGGGGGTTAGTCTTGTATGCTAGTAGTGGAGGCTTAGGAAACTCATGTATATATATATCAATGTATGTATCCACTCCTGGAAGCAGTAGGTAGGTGCTTGTGTTTGTTTGGTTGGCGACGTGGTCTTTGATGCGGTTCAACCCCAATTATGACGAAGGCGGCTATAGCTCTGCACGTTGATGTAAGCCGTGAGCATTGCAGACGAAAGGTCAGTTTTTTTCACCGTCTGTATTTTAAGGCGTTTTAAGCTAAATGACACAACCGGGACAAGTCCAGCCCAGCAGCAACAAAAAGAAAACAACAGTGCACTTTTACGGGTTTTCTGAATTAAAGGCCATTCTCAGAACTACCGGCGACGGGTGAAGCACCCGTGCTACTGGAAGGGTGGCGGGTTTGCGAACGCACTATTTTGCAAAACAACAGGGCGACCATCCCTGCAGGATGTGCCGACCACCAAAGGAGGTTTTCATCCCTCGTGCGTGCTACCAGATCTAAACGGTAGCAGGCCACCAAGCAGTAATAATTGCCGCTTGCGCAATAATAAGGAACTCCAGCTACCGGGTATTTTATCCAGTCGGGGAAAGCCAGGCCAGTAAAACAGCTTAGTCATTTCAAAAAAGCAAACGGCAAACAGCCGCTGGAAAGGCAGGCCGCAGGGGAGGCAAATGAGGTGGCAGCTACCATTGGGACAACGTGAAAAGAACGGAGATGCATAGAGCGTGTGAACCATGGCTAAACGATGACGAAGGTTGGGCTACCAATCCAAGCAGAAGCGTAGCGCAATGTTATGTGCGCGTGTGCTTAATGGGTGGTGTGGCTATAATACGTCCTCAGGCATGAGGAACTCTGACTTTTGTTTGGTTTATTTTGGTTAGGGATAGGCAGGATGAATCACCAATCATTAAACAGAGCAGATAGAGTAGTCCGGGGCAGGGGTCTAGCTGGAAGGAACCTGGTAAAAGTTGTCTCGGGAAGAAGCCGGGCTAGTAATAGGGCGCACTGATCGAGCAGGCACTGCTTCAAGCGGTTGCTTCAAGCAGCCCAGAGAGGTAGCAAGGCACAGTAATGTGGCGGTTTTATTTTTTAAATTATCTTATTATTATTTTTTTCTTTATTCGTCCACTAACTGTACCTTCGTCAAGCTCAGAGGTGCTTTGGACCCTATTCATAAAGGAGATCAGGGGGTAGTTGGGTATTAAGTAAGACGGCTGCGGCTTCACACGTAAGGAAGCTATCTACAGTCCGCGAAAACGTATGTTGGTGTGTGATATTTTGAAACCGATCGGGGAGACTGTTCCAGATGCGAGTGTAGTAAACTGGGAAGAAGTAGTAGCGTGGGTTTGTGCGCGCCAGAGGGTACACTAAGACGTTGCTGGATTTACGGATTTTATAGCGCGTATATAACTTTACGCTTGGCCTAGCCTCTGCTATAGAAGCAGTTCGGTACAACAGACGGTGTAGGAGAGTTAGATTTGGCTTTGGCCATCTGAGCCATGGTGGCTCAAGGCCCAAGATTATGCAGCGGGAGCGGTAGAACAGAGAGCTGGACTGTGGGAATAGCTTTTTGGTGAATGAACGTTGCTAGTCTGCAACTTCCGGTATGAAGGGAAGAAAAGGCAGGACAGAATTCCACAACTAGTCGGACGCACGGCTTGAAAATTGCGATTTCTTCATCTCGAAGGTGAAAGGAGCGTAATATTAGAAAGCAGAGCCTATGTGCTTGGGCAACCTGGAGCTGGACTTGATGAGAAAAACAAAAGGTGCATGAGTATCTGAGACCAGGGTCTTTGGTCCCTGTGGAAGTGGTGACAGGGTTTCCAATGATCGTGAAGGTATCAACTGGGACGGAGCAGCGGCAGGAACTCATATGAGACTTGGAAGAAGAGAATCTTAGGCTATAAGCACTTGACCAACCAGCCAGAGAGTCTAAGTCCTGTTGGATCTGGCGAAAGTCAGGAGTTTTGGCGGAGGGACGAAATGTGTAAGTGATTTTTATACCGTCCGCAAGGAAGGGTTTACCACGGGACACGTTGCCGAAGGCGTCGTTGATATTCAGTAGGAAGAGGATGGGGCCTAGCGCGCTCCCTTGAATGACTCCACTGGTGAGCGATAGTGCAGATGACTGTTTTTCACCAACTGGTGTTATCTGTGCCCTATCAAATAGGTAGGAGTTGAACCACTGAAAAAAGGATCCAGAATTGAGTTTCTTCAGCAGGGATGCATGAAGGACCCGATCGAAAGCATTTTGGACATCCAAACGGACTGTTACAATGGAGTGCCCGGCATCGTAGGCTACTGTGACGGTCTCATAGAGGTGAAGCTGGCAGCCATTGACGGATCTCTGAGACTGGAATCCGTGCTGTTGCGCATCTATGGCATTTGTGGCTAGGAGGAACCTGGTAAACGGGTCTTTTACCAGACGTTCAAGGGTTCGCATTAAAGGAGGGGTTGGAAGTAGTCTGCCTAGATCCGGATTTGAAATGAAGGCGGACAACAGACTGTTTCTATTAGGAGGGAAAGATTCCAGAGTTGCTTGGTTGATTAAAAAGATTTGGGACAAGGAGTTCGACATCTTGACCGCTATGTCTCAGGACACGGGATGGCATGCCGTCGCCCCCTGGCACGAAGGAATAATTGGAGGTTTGAGGAAGGGCTGATACATCAGCTAGAGAGATAGCTACGTCGCTAAGAGATGGGCGGTTACGGTGCTCTGGAGATGTGAAGTGTGCGGCAGGGATTGTGGGTTTGAGGTTGGGTGGGCGAGACAAGTAGCTGCTGGCAAAGTAAACATTCAGGTGGCCAGCTATACTGACAGGATCGGCGATAAAACTACCGTCAGTGGAACGTAGACAAGAAACCGAGTGACTGTTTAATTTACAGCAAGAAGGGGCCCCGAGAGTGGTGCTCTCGATCGATACCCGTATGGACTCCCGGTCAGTTAAGAGCTTGCCGATAAAAAGTATTAATGAGAAATCTCGAGATTCCCGATAGTCTCTGCCAGCTCGTTGTATTTTGGTATCCAAGGTTTTTACTAACTTATCATGGCGAGAGATACCAGGATGAAAACGTTTAGTGGGAGAAGCAAAGTAGAGAGTTGTCAGTAGGCTTTGATATATGTCGCTAATGCATTGTGTTTGTTGAGAGGAAGAGGTCGCTTCAATTCAGCGAGGCCAGCAAGGATGAAAAAGCCAGTAAAATATCTGGCGACAGAAGGTGGAAGAGAGGAGGACTCGGAGGAGCAGTTGCGCCATATCAAATGCGTCACACTAAACAACGCATTGATTGCTTCCTGGGAAGCATGGACCAACTGCGGCCATAGCCAGATGACCATCACTTGAGAATACCAGGTCTAAGGTATGTAGCTCACGGGTGGGGTTACGTACAATCTGGGACCAACCCTCTACACTAAGCTGGGCAAGCAGCGAGGCGTAACGAGTGGGGCATAAAGTAGGGGACTAAGGAACAGCTGGTAGGTTGGTAGGTCGCCCAGCACAAATTTACTCGAATGAGGAAGTGCATGTGCAGTGGAGACAATCAGGGGCAAGTCAGCAGTGCAGGTGGGAGAGGGTGCCAGAATAGGTACAGCCTACTAGCACAGGTCGTTCGGTCTGTTCTGTGGAGATCCAGATGGCTTCTAGAATCCATTCCAGAGTAGAATCCTCAATGGGGTTTACACGAGTTCTGATTTGGAATAGGTGGCACAGCCCCCACTTGCTGAGTTTCTCCTGTCAGAGCGGCGGATATTATAACCAGGGATTGGGGAAGCCGTGTCTGGATTTTCAACTGGGGACCATGTTTCAGCCACACAACTCAGCAATGACGATGATGACTGGGTGATTATGGACTCGCGGCACCAGTGAGCGAACATTAAACAGCATCATTGATAGGTCCATTGGCGAGCAAACCGTACCAATAAGGAATTTACTAAGGTTGATTACGTTGGAGTCCTGTACTAGGTGGAAATGGGTGTGAGGTAAGGGTACATGAAGTAGAGTTGACGGTCCGTGTGTACGGAGTCGGTCGAAGTGTATTCAGTATTGGTGGTAGAAGGGTGAATAGTAGGTGAATTAGGTCTGAGTGTATGGCAGAAGGTGGAGTATGAGGTTCATGATGAGGTATGGGAGTTATCTGGAATGGGGGCGTGCATACCTGTTTTAAGGGGTAAAATCACGGGAGTCGTTGTGTACACATTTCGGCGCCAAAACCTTCGGGGCCCCCGTGCGAGAAGCGAAAACACTTGTGCCTCGCCAACGAGTCCAACGGGCGCCAACGACTGCGTCGGCAAAAGTGCACAACAGAGGGTTTGGGAATAATTTTTATCTCAAAGATAAACTAAGAGATAGGCTTGGAACATAAAACGTTTTGAAGTCTAGACGGGCGTGACCACATTCAGATGACGACAAGAAGCACCACACTGATACTATATTGGCAGACCGAATTCAAAACTCTTTTTGAACAAACCTGAATTCGTTTAATACATCCATGTAAGATCATCAAGTTTACATGTCTTGGTAGTTTTTATTCATGCCTCCGCTAACACTGGAGGAGACTTTTGCAGATTCAACGCATGATCTTGTCAAAGCATGTCGTGAGTAGCCTGAAGGGACAGCAGCGAAGCCGGCGAATACAGTGTACCGTAGTCAGGCGTGTGTCGGCTTTGGTGCATTCGCGTCTGCATTCTCCTCACTTGTGACGTACAGCGGGTGCAAATTACTTCCTCCCATTGTTATTGTACACAACGTGATTCCCCGTCTTATTCTTTTCCGTCTTCCGCCTCTTCTACCTTTGTTGTTTTGACCTGAACGTAAGCCACTCCATGAACATTTCATTACACATCTTGTTTGAATCGACCACATGGGGGTCGCCATTTTGTGATCAGCGCCTTGGGTGTGAACTTTCTGATCCCGTCTGCAATTAGCAGCTCCTAAACCGGTGTACGCTAGCCGGCGTAATCCCGCGATTTCAGGTTTGTACACTTTTGTTATTTGTACCGCGTTTGTTGAGAAGCCCCCATTAGAACGACTTGACGTTTATTTTTTCGCGTAATTCTGCGTGGCCTAACTGACCACCGGAAACAACCAATACCGGGTAAGAAGCGCTTTTAGTCGTTTGTCGTTTTCCATCGTTTTTCCCAACAGGAAATACACGACTGTGTGCCCAGTGAGTTCTGGGCACATTAGCTCTCTCTCACACTTGTAGGTTTTGGTTTCATAAGGGGGCTGTTTTATAACCGTGTGCCTCATAAAACCTTCGCCAGTAACAAGCTATCGGAGTGCCTAAAATGAACTCCCCTCTACTACTACTCTACGGGCGCCGAGCACGTGTTTTGAAGGTGTCGTTTGCGGCTACAAAAATGTTCTGTTAGGATACATAACCAACTGAAATAGCATTGCGTATGTAAGGTGCACATGAGAATGCGATCATGCTCGCTTCGGTGGCCTATGTTACTGTCTCGTTTGAGCTCGGCCCTGCCACCATTCCCGGTGCAGCCCCGTTCCTACGAACTCGACACTGGCCGGAGAAGCACATCTGAACATCTGTTTGGGTGTGGCGTCGTTGCGGCTAGCACAAATTACCTGTGTTCACAATATTGCAGTGTTTCTCTCCACTTCGGCTTTTAAATTCTGTGCCCAAATTCTTTACTGAAATGTGGTTTGCAACTTCACCGATCGCTTCAGGATTATCCCTAGCAAATTTCGCATATCCCTGACGCTACCCACAACCGCAATATCCAGTGCTGACTTCGTGAACAAAAGCGTTTCTACTTAAGTTTCGAGGGCTTGGGCGCGCGCCAACTTCTGCACTGATTGGGGTTTTGATCACGCATTTTGGCGCTAGATGGACAATAACATGCGAACCAGAGTGGTACGATCGGTTGGAGACTTTTTCAGCTACCAAGAGTTGTATCGCCCTATTTGATCGAAATGTATGAAACTAGCTTGTTACGCCGAAAGCAGTGCCCTAGGAATCGGTACTGTGCCAAGGAGGGTGAACTTTTGCGAAATGTGTGCTTCAATATTATTCGGTGTCACCAAAATACCTCGGCGCATTGTATGAAAACCATCTGACCATCAATGACACTAGTTTTAGACTGGTATGAAGGATACCGCTTTCAGACGACTCGGGAAGGCCGGAAGCCCAGGTCTCGCAACGAGGGAACTTGAGAATAAAATGGCTGTGTGAATAGATGGGATACCTCTTCGAAGCTATCAGGACTGGTCTATAACGGCGACACGTGCCCCGTTCATCACAAAATCTATACCAATCAGACACATCCAGAACTAATATAGCTCAAATATCTCGCCGCAGAATAAGGAGCATATTAGCGAGCCAATCGTTGAGTTTTATGCATAGGTGATGGGCTGCTATATATGGACAGTACCGACAAATATGTCATATTCAACGTGTAATGCTGCCTATGAAGTAATCCATGAGTATGCCCTGTCGCGATTGGAAAACTTTCATCAAATGCATGCTTCAACCAAAAACAATCACTTTCCGTAAGTGAAACAGATCTATATTCTGGGCTGATGCTTCAACAATTCAAAACAATTTAGAGCGAAATGCACATACGTAAGTTGTACACACTGTCAACTAAAAATAAACCGTCTTTAGACAGACTGAATGATAAGAAGCATGTGCTTCCTTTCCCTCGGTCAAAACCTTCACTTGTCCGAACCTGCTGTTTATTGCGTCTGCCTCATAGACTCGGTGTGCATTTGTAAGCCCTCATGAACTTCTAACACTTGACATGTCGGGCCAATCTGGTCGACCGTCTTTTACGCGCACTTTTTGACCATTTGAGCTATCGATTGTTGTGCGCAGGCGTGTGTCGCTAATTAAGATCGATTTACCGTCTTCCCCGGGCTTTCTTTAGACTTTCACTACCGCGCGCAACAATCTAGACGGAAACCCTCATAATTTGGGGTTTGTACTCCCTTTTTATTAAAGATTTTATACACATAGTACCGAATTTTATTGATAAGTCTCTAGAATCTCTAGGTTCTGACATGTGATTTTGCGCGTCACCTAAATGGGGTTTCCAGAATACGTCAAAGTATTCTACCGTACTCAAATTGGGCCATTTCCTCCTGGACACCGGGAAGACTATATCTGGTGAAGGTGTATAATCTCAGAAGCGAAGGAGCCAAAACCCGATTGCATCTAGGCAAGTGTGACTGTTCCGCTTTAATCGGGAAACTCGGATCGAAACTGGAGCTTCTTTCGAAAGCTCTGTAAGAGGCAATGCAAAGAGTACAGCGACATACACGAAAGTTGATAATGAACTTTCTTCGCTGAACGAGAAACTTGCGCTATCCATCCCGGGTCTGCTGGCTGCGAAGAAAGACATCCAGCTCTCTGATGCAGCAATAAAGACCGCCACGGCTTCTCTAGTGGACAGGTGCGTAAGAGCGAGCAGGCTGATCATCTTGGGGTCGTTCTCCGAAAAAAACATGCCAACGAAGCAAGCACAGTCGCTCCATGGTAGCGTCATCACGAAGTCCGACCACGAATCGCTTCACGCAAAGTGGCTACGTCAGAAGGGAAACAAGCGAACACTTGGGCTTTTGGTCAGCCTTTTCCTCCCCGTATGCCGTACATAAAATATTGGAGCGGGCTGTCAGCATTCAAAAGACCTACCCAACAATTAGACGTATGTCAGAGGATTGCCCTCTAGAGGCTCGAAAGCTGGGCCACAGCAGTTGCAGGGGAGAGGTGCGAAAAAAGGTTTCCGCTTGGCGCCAGTTCGGCCGACCCCAAGCTTGTGGCGAAACCGATTGTAGTTATAGCCCCTTGTGCTCCGGAAAGCTCGCCGACACAATCGGCCGCAACTCCGGATTGCAGCTTCCACTCAACCACCGCAGACCCCTTGGCTATCCAAGGCAGCGATGCTCTGGAGGAGGCAAGCCTCACGAGGACGCAGTGCCCAAAGTACGTAGATCTATCAGCGCTTCTTTCCGTACCAGACAATAAAGGATCAGCCGTGATCCCCACACCCAGGTCACAACTTCTGAGCTGGACTGAGTCAGACGTGTGGGGACAAGCGGCAAAGCCTACCGAGAGATCAACCACATGCGTTGACCTCGACATCGGGGAATGCTGCAAGAACCCTAAAACCACTGAGAATGTGAGGCTGCCGATCTCCAGCTCCACCCTGTCGAAAGTTACTTCTTCGATTGTGGACTCAGTCGTCGCCCAGGACCCCTACGGCCAAGGCCACAAACCTGACCACAACGAACCGGAAAATCCCTCGTACACCCGGTTGGCCAGGCTGATCGTGGGCTACTCGGGAGTCCACGCAAACACGAAAGAAGGGCGACCACAGCCAAATAAGAAAACTTCTGGCTGGCTTCAAGGTGCAGTTCTCTGCGAAAACGAGCCTCATGGGAGCGCCACCAAAAGAACTGCCTCACAGTGCTGCAATGCAGCACTCAGGGCCTCACAGGGACACCTTTCCACGCAAACCGCGCAATAACGCGCAAGAGACCAAACAGACGCAAGTTTGCCCCAAATCCTTAAACAACAGCAAATCTGGTCGTCCAAAAGGCGGTATTGGAAGAGCTGTAAGTAGCAGCTGTCAAAATGTTCGTTCACGGGGGAAAAAGCCTCGTCCCCCATAGATAAAAAGTCCGGGCAAACCCGGCTCCCATGGGGCGAAAAAAGCCCTGCAAATGAAAAGCAGCCCTTGACACCACCAAGACAGGGAGCAGACCAGTATGCCGCAGAGGCCCCTTCGAAGCCTTGGACTCAAACCCGACGTACAAATATTGAGTCCGCTAACCTCTCTGGTTCCACACCTAATTATAATGATAATAATAATTTTATTCTCAACTGGTGGGTGGCATTCCGTCAGGCGTGATCATAATATTACAGTCAAAACAAAAGTATGACTGAAGGGTTGTGAGTACAGGGGACTGCTTAGAAAAGAGGCAGCGTCACAACCGGTGGGCATAATAAGATATAATAATGATAGGTTTCATTTCCCAATATGTAGAGAGCATGCTGATGGAGGCATAATCGAGTCGTTACAACCTGAACGCGGCAGGCAACAACACAACGGAGAAGAAGTTACAACCAACGAAGCATTCATAGTACATGAAAGGTCACCGCACTTATGGGAACCCAAAGAAAAAAGGCGAGGACAACGCGCATAAGGAACGACTATTTCAAAGATGAAGCCCACTGACCTGAACAAGACTGAAAACTGTTGCTAGCCATGAGTGACCTTGGGGGGTCGAGTAAATGGCTAGGGTCACAAAAAGCAAAAATGGAGTTGGAGATTGAAGAATTCGATCTGGAAACAAATGCCAGTTTGTCTCAAAATATGGTTTAAATTGAAACTGAGTAGACTCACTGGCGTCAGTGTTGTACGGAAGTCAGGTATAAAGGATTGTTTTGATGGGAAGATTGTTCCACTGCTTAGGGCCAGACGAACACCGTGAATGAAATTGAACATGTGGAAAAGGCAAACCGAAATTGCTGCAGGAAACCGGGTTGGTCTAATCCAAACGATAGGTTCAGCGGTTTAGAACGAGGCGGTTGGGGCCAGGTGAAATATTTGTTTGTTGTTGCGATTACAGGCTCGCGTGAGCGCTAGGTTGCGGTCAAGATTCTGAAGAAAGTAGTTGCAGGAGTGCCACCAGACCGGGTACGGCAGTGCCATGCCATCATTGCACTGGCATACGTCAGTTTCTGGACAGCCCCGCAACGGTCGTCAAGTTTGCCGCAATCGGACAGGGGATACGCATTTCCGTGGCAGCTGGATCTGGGTTAGACGAGCAGATTGATACAGATAGTCAGGCCGATGCAGGGTCACGCAAAATTTCCAATCAGTAGGAGGACTATGTGAGTGTAGACCGCGGAAAAGCCAGATTGAGTGAATAACGGTTGTACGGGGCTTTTGGGCAACTACAGTCGAAGTTTTAAGCTTGGGAAGGGAGGAAATGAGGAAGGAATAGGATGAGAGCAGTAGCGTCTTGTGAGTGCCAGAAGGACAGATAAAACGATGTCCAATGTAGAAAATCTAAAAGGGGACGACAGCAAGCTAAATGAACCCAGGAAGGGGTGGATTCTGTTGGCTGACCTAGAAGCCAAGTACCAGCTGGGCCAGGGTATGTGCCTAATTTTGGGAAGTGAAATACTTAACCGCCGAGGCAGCAAGGCTAGCCGTTGGACTAGTTGGAACAGGCGAGTACGTGATGAGAATGCATGGCGGTAGCTTTTAGCTCAGCACTAAATCTAATCATAAGGTCTCCGTTGTGCAAAGGTGGCGTTAATGTAAATCACCACCATAAACTGTCCAAATACGCAGCAGACTACAGAAGGCGATGTAATACGGTTGTTTGAAGTCGAATTTTATGATCAAAGACCCAAAAGGGATATATCTATGTCGATCGGGGACAAACAAGTGCTAAGCCTTGCGAAGCAATCAATCAGCCTCTTGAATGGTCGCCATCAGGTCCGGCTTCCGTGGAAAGGTGATTGTCATGACTTACCGGAAAACAAACACAGCGGAGAAGTGGCTGAAGTACCGGCCCCGTAAACTAAAACACCCGAATCTCTTGCGGCTTTACACAAACGTTATATCGGAACACGAGGCCAGGGGCTACGTCAGCAGGGCCCCGACCGACCAGCCTGGTGGATGTCGATTTGTCCCTCGCCATTCTGTCTTTAATCCGCATAAACCGGGAAATATGTAGTATTTGGTTTTGCGGAGAAGTCTGGAAAATTGTCGCTGAATAACTGCTTATATTCTGGACCAGATTTGACGAACTGTATCACCGGGGTTTTGTTACGATTTCGTTTGAACGATATTGCATTGTCCGCAGACATTGAAGAAATGTTCTTTCAAGTTCAGTTGAAGTCAGAAGATAGGGCACCACTAAGCTTTCTATGGTACACCGACGGTAACCTGGAGCAAAGCCCGGAGGTCTACGATCCTATTGCTCACCCGTTTGGAGCGATTTCCTCGCCATTTCGCGCAACGTTTGCTTTCAGACAAACTGCTTATGACAACTGTGAATCGTTCGATGAAAACATTATTTGTGTCATGGAGAAGAACTTTTACGTTGACGACAGTTTGGTGTCGGTTAATTCTGCACGTCAAGCTGTTAGGCTAGTCGAACAGCTGTCCAGGTTATTGATAATGAGAGGCCCCATCTGCACAAATGGATAAGCAGCAGCGATGAGGTTTCCTCCCAGATACCGGTATACAAGCGTGCGACTGACCTAGTGTCTTTGCATTCATTGCATCCTAACATACACAAAACGTTGGAACTCTATTGATGTGTCAGGACTGACGGCTTTAAGTTTAAGTTAGCCATTCTGAAGCTTCCGGTGACCAAGCGAGGTATTCTCTCGTGTGCGGCTTCCTTAT
The DNA here is from genome assembly GCA_004794785.1 of Opisthorchis felineus. Classification (NCBI taxonomy): domain Eukaryota; kingdom Metazoa; phylum Platyhelminthes; class Trematoda; order Opisthorchiida; family Opisthorchiidae; genus Opisthorchis; species Opisthorchis felineus. Next base: position 257,393 of record SJOL01004228.1, on the reverse strand, counting down.
ATGATCCGTCAGGATACGTCGCGCCCCTGCTGTTACAACCGAAACAGTTGCTACAAGAGCTTTGTCGATCAAATTGTGGCTGGGATGAGGAAGTTAATCAAGCAATTCAAGATGCTTTAAGGAAACGGAGTAATGGCATCCATATTTTCGAGCCATCAGACATTTATGGATGTACCAAACCTAAACAGTCTTTTATCGAACACCAGTCGTTGCATATTTTCTCCGGCGCATCCGAGGTTGGTAATGAAGCCGTAGCTTACCTGAGATGTGAATCGCTACAACAAGTTCATTGCAGCTTTTCGATGGAAAAATCAAGTTTGGCATTACGAGAAAGGGCAGTGCTGTATCTTTACGCGTTTGCAGACCCATGCGATACATATAAAAGTGGCTTATTTGCTATCCATTGACTCATTTCTCATGGCATTTTTTCGATTCATCAGCCGATGAGGAGCTCCAAAGAAGGTGTAATGTGATAGAGGCACTAATTTTGTTGGGGCAGAAATGGAGTTGAAACAACTCTTGAAGACGTTGGACTGCAGCAAAGTGAAGGACGATATGTTACGACGACAGGTTGACTGGCACTTTAATCCCCCTTATGATAACCACGGAGGTAGCATCTGGGAGAGAATGATACGGTCGATTTGACGTGTTGTGAGTGCAGTTCCCGGGGAGCAGGTGTTAACAGAAGAATCGCTGACGACACATCTAACGGAAGTGGAACGAATACCGAACGACCGCGCTTTAGTCCCAATGCTAGCTGATCCTGATAACATTGATGTATTCATCCCGAGTGTCATTCGTCCTTATTGACGAAGATCCAGGATCACGGCATTGATATACTCAGCAGTGGAGGCAGAGTCAATTGATGGCCGATACGTTTTGGCGCCGCTGGCTGAGAGAACACCTTCCACTGCTTCAATTGCGGCATAAGTGGACGACTCTCAAAAGAAGCATAAGAGGGGGTGATCTGGTATTGATATTTGGAGAGCAACACACACGCGGCACCTGGTCGAAAGGAAGTGTAACAGCCACTATAACTGGATCGGATGGATGCGTCAGGACAGTAGTGCTCAAGACTCCGGTGGTTCAGTAACCAGAGATATACGGAAGATATACGTGCTAGATTGGGTGGGGGAGCCATAGGAGCTCGGTTACCGTAGGGGACATCGAAAACTGTGGGAGGTGAGTGTGGCTAGAGTCAGTTGTACCTATTTTGCCTCTCATATTCGCAAGTGTCCGGTGTTGAGTGTGGATAGTTTAGGAAAGCCAAGCTGACTTTGATAAGGCGTTGTATTTCCTTTGCCCCGGTCAACCCTTTCCCTTGTCTGAACCTGCTTTTTATTGCGTCTGCCTCATAGGCTCGGTGTGCATTTGTAGGCCCCCATGAACTTCTAACCCTTGACATGCCGGGCCAATTTGGTCGACCGACTTTTACGCGCACTTTTTGACCATTTCAGTTACCGCGTGTTGTGCGCAGGCTTGTGTCGCTAAGTAAGATCGATTTGCCGTCTTCTCCGGGCTTTCTTTGGACGTGCGCTACTTCGCGCAACAATTTAGAAGGAAACCCTCATAATTTGAGGTTTGTACCACTTTTTATTACGTATTTTATACACATAGTGCCGAATTTTATTGATAAATCTCTAGAATCTCTAGGTTCTGGCTTGTGATTTTGCGCGTCACTTAATTGGGCTTTCCCGAATATATCAAAGTGTTCTACATAGCATGTGGAAAAAATGGACAACTTGTTTCGAATGGGGGTGATCAAGGCTCTTGTGACATCCTTCACATTCTGGTTGGTTGAAGTTTAATTCCACGTCTACTTTATGCGGACCGTTTGAAATGCTGGGGTTCCAACGCCAACGCCTTTCAAATGGATGTTGACGCTGCAAATCAGTGGTCACTGGACTGTTACCTTCCTCTGGAGGGAAAGGGTTGAGGCCATACGTCGCTCGGAGGAGAAGCAGCGAAAGCCTTTGTCGCGCATGCTTAAAATTTTCTAGAAGGCATTACGAAGATACATATAAAAAAAGACTTAGGTAACTTGCTCTCTTCAAATATGCCATTCTCGCTGCTTAATGAAAAATGTGCTCAAAAGACATTTGTTCTTCTACGGATGATTCGACGCTACTTCCCCGTAATACTCATATGGTCTTCCAGATACTTTATTTGACCTACATCAAACCGCTTCATGAATATGCCAACCAAATTGTCTACTCAGGATGTCCCGGAGTACCAATGCCAGTGCCCTCCAAGGGTATCTGGCTCTCTTCAAACATGTCCTTCTCACGGCGCTTGACCTCTTTCCTCTCGAGTATTGCCGCCTCCGAGGGGACATAATTCTTACTTATGCCCTGTTTGAACAAGGTTTGGCCAACAGGTTTTTCACCGTTGAACCAGCAAACACACGGCTGGGACATACTGTCTACTCGTTCTGCCTATAAACCCACTGATTCTTTCAACCGCACTCTCAAGAGATCAGTATACCTTTGGAGATAGAACATGGCCGTGTATCCCGCATATCGCGTGGTGACCCTCATAAGAAAAACAAGTTACTAACTATGACGAATTTCTTAGACGCCTGCCACAACGGTAGAAAATTTCTCCTATACAGCTCACGAATAGCTGGTCCATTTTGAGTTTTAGTGAACATAGAGGGCGCAGTTATTTTTCACGTAGTTTTGTGATTTTTTTCAAATCCACTGCAGAAGGAAACATGTGGAGAAACACGCTCTTCCACAAAATTTCCCGCCGTCTTCACGGACACATCAAGCGAATCCCGTGGCAGCAATTATAACATGAATTGCGCGCCCATAGTGGGTCTTCTATACGTTTAAACAACTTCCAACAAAACTGCGGCCGCACGGGGATAACCTAAGGAGTTTCAATAAATACTATCAAATGCTAAACCTTACTGTCAAAATTTCCCTCCTCGGAACTATGGCTTCAGAGAATTTTCGGGTTTGTTTCTATGGCTCGGCGCTTTATCCCGTAAGCCGGTAATCACATGCGAATTGCCGGTGGTCAATGACCTTGAAAGCTAGCCCACTTAAACAAAATGGGACGAGTAACATAGTGCTGAAACGTACAACCGAAGTAGTCTACAGCCCCGTAAAAGTCGCAAATTCAAAAACAAAATAGTTCCGGCGAAATTAATTTCGGTTTACTTCTAGTGAATGGTTGTATTATTGTGTATTGCTTTGCTGCATTTACATATGTATGTACGTATGTATGCTGCGAGGAGAATGAGCAACTATTTTGGTAAATGAGCAGATACACTCGACATCATTTTGCAAAGTTTCATACCACATGAAAAACGAGCAAAGAACAATTATTGTAGCTTCATATGGGCTATTTAGGACCCTGATATGGCGTTGAAATCATCTAGGCCTTGTACACACCGCAAGTAACCAACTCTGATCTCAAGAAAGCAACACATGCACCGTCTTTAACAAAACCAAACAAAATATTCATGGGTGATAAACTTGTAACACCAGAAATCACTCCAATTTAAATTCCAAAATTAAATTAAATCAAACAGAACCCCATGTGCGTTCGTGGTCAACGTTCGTGATCATTCAGATAATCGTGGTCACGGACGTACTATTTTACAAAAGTGAGTATAAACACCAATTTTCTAATCATAAAACACCAGACTTCATGCAAGAGTCTGCGAAACTCATGGAGTAGGGGAAGAAGCGCACGCTACTAGATCAAATATGCACCAATGTCTCCCCCGAAACACGGTGGCGATTTTTCACCGCTGGCGCAAGACCCGCACGTAGTCTGCACAAATCTTTCACCCAAGTAGTTCGCTAAGCTAACTCCTAAGTGCATAAACTGTCTTAAGAAGGTAAAATAAAATAACATTCCATTCGTCTGGATTTGCCACCAGGGAATGTGCACACATTTTCTCCAAGCATTTCGGCATTCTTAAAAAGCTGTTTCAACAAGGGGGTATGTTGCTAGCAAGTGGCAAATCTGGCTGTCCGGACCGTGTATGTTAATGTTTCCGGGTAAAAAACATGGTGCATTAGTGAAGTACCTTGATCATCACCTAGACTTAGATCTGTCGAACGAATGCGGAATTTAGCATTTTACGAAACAAAACCCAATCCAGCAGTTATGCCATGTGGCCCCAATTTACATTATAAACCAACTACTGTCGAAACATAATAGATTCGATCAGATTGAAGTTAAAAATCAAATTCTGCCCGAAATATCATGTAGGTCGACCTGCATGGGGCCAGTTTGATCCCAATCAGTCAAGCCGATAAGATTTTTCAACAAACAATGCAACAGTGAGGAGAAATTCGATGAAACTTTGGAAGCAATTCAAGAATGCGCCCACTGAGAAAAACTAGTAACAATATGATGTTGCTTTTAGCGATGCAGATTTGCGAATTATTTTGACTGAGAAAGTAAGCATGTAACACCTTTTTGCTGAACATAGTGAACTAAATTCCTCAAGCCGTATCGAATGAAACCAAAATAAATTAGGGATTCTGAACGTCGATCAGTATAATCCTCCAGAATCTCAAGTATAATTATTGAGCAAGATCAATTTTGTTTATGCCAGCTCTGTTTTGGTTGACTCTAAATCTAATTCTGAGGAAAGATCTGATTTACTCATTACCAGTTGCTTAAGGCACGGTAAGTTACGGAACATGACTTACTTCAGACAAGAAGACAGGGATTTCAGATGTGTATGAGAAGTGTGAAATTGGAATAAATTTTGTTATATGTGCCAGCTTATCTCGAGTTGGATGAATTCTGATACAACAAATGGAGTAGTAATAAAAGACATCACGGGTTGGTCATTTACCCGTAACCGAAAGAAAAGCAAGGGAATCTGTCCTGCTTGCATTTTTAAGAATTGACAAACTGTGGCGATGCTACCCACAATTTTTAAGCGCTTACAATGTCGGACGATATAGATGCAGACACCTTATCATACCGTGCTGGCCGCTTCTGACGGTGGCAAGAAGCTTCTTTGCCCACCAGGTTGCTTACTGATTCTCAGCACGGAACTTTTAAACTGGCCTTCCTAATAACCGAATATTTTACGTCTCGGAAGGAGCACACTCCAGAGATGGACAGAAATTGTCACGTTGATTCCACTTTCATCAATTTAGTACGACCTTTGACGGACAGATCACCCAAACTTAATTGCGAAATGCATAACTTCACTGGCTTCAGTAGCTTAAATGTCGGATTTTAAATATGTTTGGGGCTTTTTCATGAAAGGAGTCTAGTATTGACTGTTTATTATGACAACCAGCGGCCCACAAAAGACGAAACTTGGTCCAGTAATATTTAACCTGCGTATTAACGAAGTAATTTAGCTAGTATGTTAGCCATGCTTTCTGTTTCCTTATGATATCAAGTTATGGCGATCGATTGTCATTCCGATAGAGTTCAACGGGACCTAAACGTCATTTACCAGCAAGGTGACCAACTCAGTCTTGCAATCAACCAGATGTGTAGGCCTCTTCATATTGGTGCCTTTAGGAACCAAGTTGTATATACTATTAATAGGTTCCACTGCCCCGAAAAAGACGTGATACATCTTGAAATTTGAACCCGTGGAGACGCCACAATCATGATAGCGCCGAAAGTTTATCGCAAAATGCTACCATTTGTTCGAGACACCAAGGCGCAGCTTCACGCGTTAGACCGCTAATATCTTGCAAAGTTTTGTTTTCTTGTGCATACAGCCACATCTGAAATAAGGCGCGCCAACATTTGTTTTTGTGTCCAAAATGAAAAATCCGTGGATGCAACCTGTACAATGCTAACAATCAGGACAACGCAGGAACTACGCATCCTCAGATACGCCAACAGGTGCTTATGTTTAGACCGTACGCTCATATCCAGGTGCATTCTAAACTGAATTATATCCACACAACCCTCTACTTTAAGGCCCGTTCTCGGCTGGAAATGTTGTTATCTTATCAAGGGAGAGAGTACTCCATCATACTGGGAAAGTTAAAGTTGCAGCAAGATAATCGATTATTTTGTTTCAGTTTGTGGTCCGTGGACAATTGGAGCGGACAACCAGAGTAACAGGCCTGATTACCTGTACCTGGTCACTGAATTCGAAAAAATTAAACTAACAACTTTGGTAAAGTCTAGATACCTGGAGATGCAAGGAAATACATTAAGCTCCACACTGATTAAATTCTAAGGACAATTCATGTTTGCGGGAGACTCGACTCCGGTGTACTCGAAGGAATGAGCTGACATAAGCTACACTGTCTTTAGCATTCACCAAGCCAGAGGTGGGCTTAATTAATAAACATGCGTACTCTAGTTACAGTGCTTCCTAGATGTTTTAAGCAGGTGGAAACTTGATATTTCATGATATAAAAGTAAAACGCTTTCTGACAGAGAGAAAAGTCGCTCGTGTTTTACTGGAACTGCGGCTTTCATTTTTTACTTCCTACATTTACTATGGACCAGTTATACCAAACACGGGTGCAGCGTATGCGTTTCTAGACCTACCATAGTGTTGCTCAATGCAGCAAACCATTTTTCGCCTGGTCCTCCATAGCAGGATTTGACCGAATGTCAACTTTTTTTAATTCTCTCAGAATCTTCTGAACAGTTGTAAGCCTGCTGTCTATCTCAGCCGCATGATATGCGCAAATGTTAGCTAATGCTTGCAGGCCAATTAGTGTATCAGTAGCATCTGTCATTTAAACCAATTCAGCCATGATTACAATCAACAAAATATCTGTTGCCGGCTCTGGTTGCACTTCGTTTACATTTGTAACACCTTCACAACCTGAAAGAAACATGTATGTACTGTTTCATCTTCGACTATAGCTATGTATATTGAGTGATTTTAATCGTTTTAAGCTCATCTTATTTGACCACATTTCTGTCCAAGGGCTACTACTATGAATAAAAAGAGTAAAACAAAGTGAAGACTACGCAAAATAACACCTAAGCAACCAATGCCATTAAACAGCGACCGAAATACTTTTTACTCCTCTGTTATTACTAGAGAAAGGAGGAAAGCCCTTTGCTGCAAAGTTGTTAGCAAACACGAACCAAGCGGTAACAAGCAAACATCTCAACCGCAGAGAGTCTTCGAAAAGTGAACAACCTAAAGAGTGCTCTTTATCTTCCCTCAACGTTTGTTGAATATTGAACAACTACAAACGAACACTGCAAAGCGGTTCCATAATTTCCATGGTAACCTTCACCCTCCGTCAGATACGGGGGTGGTGCCTGGACACCGGATAATAGACTACTTGCATACCTCATCAGTAGTTTACACCGTTACACACCTTCCCCCTTCATACCAGCTGCTTCACTTAGGTCGGTCCCAGCAGCTAGACCATTTGGCACCTCGTCGGGTGTATATCACCACGTTCGAAGCTAGGCATGGTTTACTCTTTTTGACCCTCGACCGTTCTGATGTGTTTAAACGATCCCCAGAAGACCGGTAACAACAAACGGGCCTTACCACCGACTGCCCAACTTCCGCGACCCCAGTCCACTCCTCCCATTGTTCTGATGATTTTTCCTTATGGCCTCGAGCCTAGGGGGGAATGTCGTGCCATCCTACTTGACATTTTCTGCCTAGTACTTTCCTGAATGGCGGTCAAGTTTTCCCGGGCTCTCCTGCTTTCCTTCCAAGCTCTTCGGGGGACAGGCGTGTTGTCGTCCACAACCCCATTTCTTGGTCAATTAGAAGGCGTGAATGTCGACCATACATCAACATGAATGGGGACTTGCCTTTGGTTGACTAGATCGACGCACGATGTAATAACAACACCATCGGAAAGTTCACTTCCCTGTCACGTTTGGCCTCCAGTCACTCCTTAATTGTTCGGTTATTGTGTTCTGTTAGGCCGTTGGATTACGAGTGGTATGGTGTCGCTTGATGCTCAGTAAGCAACCCCTGAGCTCTTCACTCTTAATGCACGGCCCATGATCCGTTAGGATCTTTTTTGGCACACAGTAGTTGGACAAGATATGATGCACCACCACTCCACTAATCCCCGCCGCCCGTTGAGTTGCCGACTTCACCCACCGCGACAGATGTTCTGTCATTATTACGACGTACTGATTTCCACGAGCTGTTGCAGAAAAGAGCTCCATGATGTTAGCGGACCACATCTCTCCGATTTGTGATACATGGATAAGTTTCATCGAGTGAGTTGCCCCTTTCGTATCCCCTTTCATTAGTTGGCACCACTTGCATGACACAACACAATCCGTTAACTCAATTCTCATCCCTGGCCAGTAGACCCTCTGCCAAATTAAGCCGTATGTATTGGTGCACCCTGTGTGTGTAATCTCGTGGCATTCGACGAACAGCTCCCGTCTCAAAATGTGAGGCATCACGGGTAGTAGGTAATTCGAATCGTTGGCGTTCCAGAACATTATGGCGGCTTTACTCAGACCCAGCCCATCAAAGTGCTACTGGAACGTCTCCGGTTCTACCTCCTTTTGCGTTCCCAATACCCCTTGCATCCAACAAGGCGGCTGCATCTCCGTAGTACTGGATCCTGCCGCTGTAGTTGTACCAAACTTCTGGGATCCGGTTGGACGACGAGTCTATTGTCACCGATCATGATCCTTGGAGCCCCAGTTTCATCCTCGCTCTTTGCAGCCAATTGGCCAGGTAGTTTTCGTTCCCGGGCGCGTGCCGGATTGTGAACTCCTTCTCTTGCAACCGGAGTGCCTCGCGCGCTGGCTTTCCACGAGGACCTCTGGTAGTTTGGATCCACTCGAAGTGTCTGTGATCGGTCTCGAAGTGAAACCTTTGCTCCAGCAAGTATGACCTCCACTTACCAGGACACGACCGTTAAACATTACTTCTCGGTAGTTAAGTCAGGACAAGACTGGCACATTCGATGACTCCATCGCTTATCTGAGGGATCGGATCACCGGTCACTGTTGCAACAGTAAACATCTCCCTGACCTTGAGCAATTTGAAGGCCAGCTGCTGATCCAGCGTCCGTGCTTACTTTGACCACAGGAACTTGCTATCTCGACGCAACAAGTCGCACACTGAAGCACCAATCGTGTTGAAATTCTTGGAAAACTGACTGTAGTATGCTGCCCGTGCGAGGAATTGCCGTAAGGACCACGTTGAATTGGGGACTGTACAGTCCTGCATCTTTGACTCACTTGATGCCCCAGCAGTTACCGAAGTTCAAGCGAGCTGTGCCTTGGATTTATTTATCCACAAGCTAGCTTCCCGAATACGCTTCAGTAAGGCAATCAGGTAAACGACGGATTTCGGATCCAAATCACTATTCACGACGATATCAGCTCCGTACATGGCACCATTGTGTGGTCCCTTCATTAATGGAAACATAAAGCGCCGGAAAGTGGATGGTGCCTCTTACAATTCAAACGCCACACTTTTAAATGCATATTGGGTGTTCCGAACCGTGAACGCCCTCTTTTTTTGCTCCTCTGACTTGCTAGCTAGTTGCCAGTACCTAAAACGCAAGTCGAACACCGTGAAATATCGGGATTTCTGGAGAAACTCGAAAATCTCAGCCCGGTTTACAGTCAGTTCATTCAAACGCCGGAAATCTACGCAAAATCGGTACTTCCCGCTGGTCTTCTTCACAAGCACGACCGTGGAGTTGTACGCACTGTTTGTTTCCTCATTTATGTCATTTTCTAACATCTCTTTAACCTGCACTATTCATAAGGTTGCTGAAAATTCTGCGACAGCCCACGACCGGTTTCGCTCTTCTTGGGGCTCATCAGGTAGGCGTAGTCCCCGAATTTCCGCCAACCTTATGTTCTACTTGAAACCAAAATGCACGAAATTAGCGAAATACACTCATTTGCAAGCAAATTTGGTTCTGCGAGAGACTCACCTGGAACCCAGCTGAATCCCTCGTTTGTGATGTTTCCAGGCAGCTGAATGTGCTGCACCAGGCCACCTCATGTTTCAGTTGCTACTTGCATGCTTCATCAGTATTATTATTGTCATGTTTTGTTACCTACCGATTATTATTCTTAGTTCGGGAATTGGGCCACCATTTGCATCTACGAATTTCTACTTAACGCTGATTTTGGCCCTCACGATGTCCTTTGCCAAAAAAAGCAGGAATATTTAATCCCCTGAAACTCCAGTCAAGCTTTCCTTGCCTATCCGTAATCTAGAACGGATATTTTGGTGCACAAGCATTTTCTCGCTAAATACCAACACTAATTTATCTAGGTTTGGAATCACTTCTGGCCCATGACTAAGAAGGCCCTTTACTCTTCCGTAGCTTAGGCGCAACACCAACCCTCAGCCCTGCGATATTCTTTTCAAGCTTTGCACTGCATCCTTCATGTATGTTAATTTTTTCACCATGGCGTTACTTCGTGTACATTATTGGTAGACCATGTCATTTAAATAAGCTCACTTAGTTCAGCAGTAACTGCAGGAAACTGGTAGGCGTGGTTTTCGAACTCAGACAGATCACCTGCATATCCTCCTTTTTAATCTGAAAAGAAACCGTTCTTTGTCGCTAGCCGTAGTTTTCTGATTTCTCAACTTACTTTTGTACGGTTTTGCTTTAGTCATACGCCTTACCGGGCAGTGATTGACAACACTTGAGCTGGCAGAATACTTGTGGCCTTAACCTTTTTGCCGAAAAGCACAACGGTAATCTCTCTAGTGAAAAACAAACACTTGTGGAGATGCCATCAGCAACGCCGTGGTAAAGGCTGATAAAAGGCCGCCAGCAACCAGAAACTGACGATGGGGTGCCTTGCACTGACCTGTGCACAATATAGTGATAAGCCCAGCCAATATAACGGTCGTAAACGCTTTTGTAGTATGTTAATAAGCGGGGTGCTTGCGAGTAATCAGGTTTCTACTTGAGTGTAATTCTAAAAAGAAAGTGAGATTTTGACAACCTTATCATTTCAAACCTTGTAATATTTTCAGTGTAGGTTATTTAATTCGTTGATACAATTGTTATTTCAACTTTCCTTATATCTAGGCAGGATGTACAGTGTCGTAGTATGACTTGTCTAGTATGACATGAGGAAGTATGGTATCATACAGTGTGGTGGAGCTCAGAATGATGCAGAATAATGTAACGTGGTCTAGCGTAGCGTACTATGGCATAGTATGAATCCATAAAGAACGACAGATGATTTTGGATACAGGATGCAAAAGACGGTTGGTTTTGAAAGAAGGCAAGATGGGATGAGGCTGTGTGAAAAGATGAAATTGCAACAGGACAGGTTTTAAGAGAGCCAATTAATTAAACAAATAATTAATTAGCGTGACAGCGCCCCTAGTAAATCCCATCAAACATGTACGGTTCAGGCTTCACTGTCCTGACGAGTTTCCTTTCAATTCAAAAGTTGAACATAGGTAAGATGCAGCAGCCACTGATTGTTAATAACTTCGAATGTTCCATGCCCTTATAAGGGGTTATTTTGGTATTGGAGCTCCAGGTCACTTAAAGCGTAACATTCATGCGTCACTTCCAACAGAACAGCATTTTGTGTGACTCCGAATATTTGCACCAAAACAACATGTTTCATTTGCGCTACATGTGGCGTCTCTGTAGACAAAACACAGTTCATAGACGAATGGATTGCAACATAAAATTTCTGCTTGCCGTATGGTACCGCTCACTGGGTTTGTCAGGATAATTTGATAGTCACTGATTCATATAGTGGGCAGGAATTGTTTGTCTTCAGAAGGTTCGTTTGGCTATCTCCCCACTTTATTATCTTAGGACAACTCCAGCAATATCAGTGAACGCGCTCCCTCTCTCACTTATGACATGTCGGCTTCATCTGACGTATAGCTGCTTATGGTGTGAGGAAATCTGCGTAGTTTGTGGAAAAAATATTCTTTTAAACATGTAGGTCTATGCACAAAGCACTATCCATGAATATTCTGCAATTGCATCCGTTTTCCTTTTAAAAGCACTCTTTTTACTTTGATTTAGTGTCTTGCTGCGTACACCTGGCGCGAGGCTAACACACATGTGACAAAAGATGACAGGAGGGACAGTGCCATCGCCAGCACAACAATATTAGCTTTAAATACCAATGCTTCGCCGCCACTTCTTGGTTTGTTTGTGTGTGTCCTTTCTATATTATTGTCCTTGCATTTACATCCCAATGAAGGAGTTCGATCAAAGCACTGGATCCATGCTTAAAATACTTTTGTATGGTTAACCAGGCCTCTTTACTGTAGCTGCAAGGCAAAGTGTTAGTATCTCACTATTTTTTCTTCCCCTGTATTTTAAGCCAAATAAAGCAGTGTGCTGTTTAAGATTGAATGGTAGGGATTTTACTTTATAGGCGTGATCCGTGGTCCTAACTGGCTTCGTTTACCTGTTCCATCTATCGTTTACCGGCTGATAATTCAACTAAAATCAGTAAATCAGGTGAATTTGTTTGTAACACATCTTTACATGTCCAACGGCCCTTGTTCTCAAGAATGAGGACAGTCTTGGATGTAAACATCGATGTTTTTGCCCGAGTGTTATTTCATCTCCAACGGTAGGCTGAAGAAGGAAGTTGGGTGCAATAAAGTATATTTGCTTGGCCGTGAAATACAAATACGTAACCCTAACCAGCTACTTCTCTGACATTCTGTTACTGGTTTGTCATTCCAGGTGACCTCCATAGTCAAATAACCGGCCCTAGTTTAGACCCAATAGGCTCTTTCACGTAGCTGAACCGATCGCTTCACCACAGGCTGCCGCGTGCACTAGTGGAAATCTAACGGCATATTCCAGATAGTCTGCCAAGATGCAAGTCTTCCTTGCACAGTAGAATAATTGTTTCCAGCCCTTGCTTAAATATCATCAAACCACATCTTAAAAGCTGCTCCTCGCCCAATATTAAAAAAATGGGTATAACTGATAAAGTAAATTGTCATCCAATTCACACTGAGTTGATGCCTGGATTGCAGTAAACGACTGTTTTTGGAAAAATTTTCGGGATGAAAAATAGCCTGTTTCATTTCCCCATCAAACATGATAGCTCGCTAAATCTTGAACGGTGCATTACAGGAATGCACTCGCAACCACTGAATTAGCATCTAAGATGTAACTGTGGTAACATATTTCATGTTCTTAACTACTACAGCAAATCCTACTCAAAGATCTTTATTTGCCTTTACCTGTGTTAGCCTTTACGCTTACCGTTTTACGTAAGTGACAAAAGGTTTGCACTCTGCATAAAATATAAAAAATCACGGTTGCTTAAGCCCCGAAACTGGCATTAATTCCATATGACTGTTGCATTTTTTGGTCTACCAATTAGACCCCAGCTGGACTAACGATGAATTATGCAGCGAAACATCTACCGACGATTTTGCATTTACATAAACTTCTAATGTGGACCGTGAAACATTTCTCGATGGTTCCCATCATTTTGTTGCATCTTGACGTTGTGTTTATTCCATCTGGAAGCATTAAAATGCCTTTCTTTTGTTGATACAGGCCTTTAAGTGTAACCTTCGGCTGATAATTAACAAACATGAGACGCTGCTATGTTTTAAAAGGTTCATAGCGTCAAAGCTGATTTTTCTGTAGAGTTTTAATTAGTGCAGCCTAACAAAACATGTTGTGACACATTGGGAGTGTTATTTATCCGGCATTTTTGGCATTCGTAGGCAGTCAAAATGTTGACACGTTGGAACGCGTAGGACATCGTCCTTATGTTATGCACACCAAAGAAGCGCTGAAAGGCGCTAGTTGTGTAAAGCTGGGTTTTTTTATTCACACAGTTCAAAAGAATGACTTCTACATAAACCAAATTTCAGTTGTCAAGCTGGGAATTATCTACAATATCTACAAAAGTCAAACACAACATCAACAACCAACGCTATCTTTAGTTTCCATCCAATTCGTGGTACTACACGGGACAATCACGCACATGATAATGCTCCCTTAGTTTAAAGCAACTTTGTAAGTTTGTGGAAATATTGCACTTTTACACTGCTTCGGGCGTTAGGCACTAGAACGAATGAAACTGTCATTCTCTGTTCAAGCTGAATTTGACACACAATTGCTAGAATAAAAGGACTCGTGGGTTTATGTGCGAAGCCAGATTCCTATATCACTAGGACGGTTCTCAGAATGTTCTCAAGGACGTAGAAATGCTCGTGCAGCTCTCGCTTGAAACAGTGATTTACCTTAGTGCAAGGATGCCAGACGAATGCCTGCCACAAACAGTTTTATTTGCTCGTGTGCTGCACTTTTTGGCTTGTGAGTTCGCTTCTACCTGTGAGTTTCTACCAGGCTTGATTAGAAACAGTTCTCAGTGTAATCTTGCTTTTTGTTAATCGTCATTTGCTTTACGTTAAAACGTGAAGGTGCCCTTGTAATTGTTCAATGAACAGATAGGCAGGAGTGTAGTCGTTTGTCTTTTCGTATTTTTTAAAAAAATGGTTTGGTTTAGCTAACACAACCAACAAGACAAATCTGGTGGTGGACTCAAACGACTAACCTCCTGCTTAGCTGGGGGTACTTGGGCTATCAAAAATGTCTGCTTTCTGTCAAGCTGAGGCACTTACACTTTAGACCAACCCCTCCCACATCCGATGTTTAACACCACTGTCGCAACTTGCACGGTGGACATCATTTAATATCTTCCATGTGCAAAATGCTTAGGGTGAAAAAGGCTACATCACAGATGGTGATCTAGTAGGTTCTAAAATGGGAGACAATCTTCCAACTTTTGAAACGGTTGGCATAACCCCCGTCCGTTAGGCGGAAGACTGGCTGTTTTCGTATACAATCGGGCAAGAATTTTCTCCCATGCTATGTTTACTCGCGCCTTTCAAGTCCAGTTGTTCCAGATATCTTGTGGGAGTGCATAGCTTTCGTAGCTCCGCAAGAGAGTTGTAGAGCAAAGGACTCAAAATTTCGAGATTCTTTAAAGCAGGAAAGCAGAAGACTGAGTGCATCGCGGGTGAAGCTGTATGTTTGATCAAACTAATAAGTAAACCAAAGTGCTCGTAAGACTTATCGAATCAAGCAAATACCAAATCTTCCAGTACATAGTTGTGTAAAACAAAATGTAACAAATATAAGTACAATGAACTGAACGGTTTGGAGAAGGATAAGATCGTCAGTACATGGATCAGATACTACTATTTACAAGCCACTAAATGGTTGGAACAGTTTGGCAGTGGTCCAACTCCATTAGTCTGATTTTTAGAGATTTCGTATATCTGTACAAACGTCTACCGTATGTGGTTTTATGGCCTAATTTTCGGTAGCTATCAGCCTGTTAGTTGAATGAAACAGTAACTAGCTCAAACATTTGCTGCACTTGGTATTCCACTTCCTCTGATCTTATTCAGTCATCAGAATCAAACAGTCCTCGGCGTTAGTTGATTGATAACTTCTTTTAATTAATTGATGCATTGTGCATAAATTCATTATGTCAATCTACACTTTGCATGACACTTTACTACATCCTCGAAGTTACGTAGTCAATTATCCTGGTTCAAGCCTAAACTACCTAATTTTAGCAAATTGGCGGGAGTTTGGACGCCTGTATCAAAGGACAATTTACGTCTAGCAATCTGAATCTAAAGTACTATGTCAAAGGGAAGATGTTCAACGCAAGAGATGTGGCGATCAGAGTAGCACTGGCTGCTGTTTGTAAAAAGACGTTTTTCCAGTTGTATATGATTCGTTTTCATCAGCTGCCACCAAGGAGAATTCACATAAGAGGAGACCACTTTATAACTTGCTTGGGGTACTATCTCCATAATTAAAGTATTTTGAAGGCAGGTAAAGGCCTCAGTTGGGCCCTTTGATAGTGACATAGATAACTCGGTCAAATACCAAAAATGTGCCGTTTCTCATAAAACAATTTGATGTGCCTTAGGAAATGCGTGTCTAATAATCTGCTCGATTCTGTAACTTTCGTAAAACACTAACAGTACAATGATATTGTAAACCGTTGACACTAGACAGGCATGTACCGAATAAATTGTTCTCTTAATCCAAAGACGTTTCTACTGAATTATGATTGTGAAAGCTTAACTGTCCCTAATGGCACATGGGTTGAAATATCGTTTGCGTATATGTTACAATATACACTAAATGACGGCCTTGGCACCCCATTCTGCGCTAGAGTAACAATTATCCACTAAAACGCTGTTGGTTTTGACGCCAGTAATGTCATTTACACGGCAGCATGTTGGAAAAAAGGGTCTCGATATTGTACCTGGTGATGCCGGATATTCTTCAGCCTATGAAAATGGCGTTACAAGACACGCATGCACTCACAGAATCTTAGAAAAGGGTAACCAGAGTTGTTTCGTTTGATTAAATACCGCGAATAATGCACGTACTTTACAAACGAAACCGTATTGGTACAGCTTTGGCTCGTGTTGGCTTGAGACGCCCTCCTCATCAACACTACATAGATCTGCTCCGAAAATTGCTGCTTCCTTTATGCTGGTTCCGTGCTAGTAAAAACTTGCCACAAGGTAATGAAATTTTTTATCTATATAAAATATTATTATTTAATAGGTTTTGGAAAATTTTGAGGTCTCCTCCAGCGTGCTGTTCCTCATGACAATGCAAGTTGCAAAAAAGACCAACGAGGGAGCAGAAGCTTAGGCAGAAATGCAAAGCGAACTACAATCTATGAAACACAACAACCGAGCAAAAGCCTACGTTCAGGTGTTCCGTACTTTTCACTTTTTGACCCCCAATGTTCTGCCCTGTCCAACAATGGAAATATCTACACATTCAAACCACAAAGATATCAAAGACTAAAACGCTAACATGGCCTGCATATTATGACTCGGGTGACAGGATTAGATATTTTGGCGGTTCGTCCATTGCGGTATTTTGGCTATTTACCTTGGCTGCACATATGAAGGCCAGTGAATGTCTAAAACAGGCTGCGATAAAGACCTCAAAATTTCTCCATAGGGAACGTTAGATGGCACTGAAGACAATGTGTTAGTTTTGTCCCATAAGAGGAACTGTCCACATCAGAGAGAAATTTTTAATTTCCTTGAAGGTTTCTTTTGTAAGAAAAATGCCCCCATTTATTCAATTAGCTCCGGTCTGCGCCCCCGTGCTCGTTGTGCTTGCATTTCAGTCGCTCCAAACTCCAAGAATCTTGCCATGAGTTATTATGATGACTATTATGATAACTATGGATCTATATTCTTTGAATTACTCCGCTTGACGTGTTTGACTAGTTCGAAGCATCCTCCTTCGTGATTTCCAAAATTGTTCTCCTCACCTACCCGCTTCAGTATTTTCAAACGAAGTCGCCCACAACCAGACTGTGTTGCAGCAAGGCTTTTAGCTCGATTGTTTTACGTTTCTCCCTTCGCAACTCCTATTGCAAACGCTTTTTACCCATCACCCATAAGTAAAGTTTTTAGTCCAGTGATTACAACATTCTCTCTAATGTGAATACTGAAGTTTAGTCGAATCACTTACCAGACTACCTGGTATTTCATTTGTCCAGAAGCCATCCGATTTATCATATATCATGATAAACCGGTACAATGTGGAAATATCTAAAAACACGTGTAGTGACCAGCGTGTCTCCTTGGTTATCCCTTAGAATTACAGGTCAAACTTGATGAAAGAAATCTTGATTTCATAGCCTCTTCAGTTCCTGCCAATTAAAACGGAGGTACTGTAGACAATTGTGGACACCAGTGACGAAAATAGTTTTAAACACTGGAATCCAAAAAGTCGAGAGCATTCGAATTCACCCTAAAACGACATCTTGCCGTACTAACATAAAATTGAGGAAAAACGAGCCTGGTGGTTTTCCACTGAAAACAATCAATACTCGCAACTCCAAACGCCTGCAGAAATATGTACAACAGCTGATAAGAACGAAACTCATAAAATTGATTCACTACATATCTTGTGGCGTGCCCAGCCCAACTGGATGAGGATGGCATGGAATCTGCACTCTTGGCCTATATTAGCCAAGGCAGCTGTAAAAATGCCTCTGGAATCAAGTGTAAAATGACGAATCCCTGAGATTCCTGTTGGACGATCTTTTGATCTACCATCTTCCCTTAACAGATACTAGTTCAGAAGTATACTACATTTTGCCGGTTTAAAAAAGAGCAGTGGATTGCTTACTCTGCGAAATCCCGAACAACAGGCTTTGATTTTGATTTTATACAAAGTTATGTTTCAAACTTTAGATCTTTCACTGCTGGAAGAGGATATAGAATAGGAATGTTCATTTGAAACCGGATTTTGAATTTATTAGGCTACATGCTACCCTTGTTGTAGGCACAGGGTTCGGCCCAACCTTAAATTGTTCATAATTTGACAGCTAATTTCTTGCAGTGCATAGTGTTGATGTTGCCTGGTGCTTGCATTTGAAGTCAACGTTGGAAACATTTTCTGAACACAAAATAGGCTGTACACATGAATAATGCCTGTTTCAAGCGCACGCATTAACTATGGCTGATGCTGCAGTCCAACTTGTATAGCTTTTACGGTGTTTTTATGTAAGCCGGTCAATGTGACTCCCACCTTCTGATTGCAGTGGTTTACAGAACAGATATTTATTTATATTCTGTGGGCTGCCGCTTGCATCCCTAAATAATAATACCACGTGGTTTGTATTCCGTCCTCATCTACAATGGCCGGATTTTGTTAAAGTTCTGTTTTGCATTCTTTCTCTTTATGAAATTTAATAACGGAAATACATTGACCGCGTTTCAAATAACCTATTTCATATAAACCACGTTTAGCCCGTAAATTTACTTCCAAAAATTAATTTATGATAAATTAGTATATTAAATATGACGACTAGACAAGGTCACATGGACTAAGATCCTACTTTCTGTAAGTATCGTGGCAGAGAACAAAAAAGATAAATCCTTTTTGTGAGATGTTGCCATAGAGTGGAAGTAAACACTTTCATACTGAACGAGCATTTGTTCCGTTTTTATCTGTGTGAATGCATGAACTATCAATCACTTAGTGTATCATAACAACGTGAAGTACGCGCCCGCCTCATGAAGAATAAGAAACAATAGAAACGAGTGACACCATATCAGACTAAATGTTTGAAACCAGTGGCTGAACCTTAGACCTTATCTCCATTCTCATCGCTGCTGGTTGCAATCTCCACTGTAGTTCATGGGTTACACAATAGCGAGGAAAGCCAACAAGTACGATATACGTGAAGTGTGTTTTAGAACACTTTTGCATGACCCACGGGGGGAAATACGCGACTGGAAGTTTAGAAATTTTCAGCGCTATTCGAATGGCAGTATTTCCAAGTCAGTGTCTGGGTTAAGTGTTAAGGCTGTGTGATCGTCATCATTAGAAATATTGGGTAAATAAAGTTTTAATTAAGCTCAACAGGTAGGAAGACTTTTTCGTGAAACTAAGCGGTAGATGCTTGTACGGGCGGTCAATTGGTACATTCAGTTTTGTAGCAAACACAAGACATTCTTCTACCGTTTTCTTGCTACACAACGTTTGCATTTTTGTCGGGTAAATTTGTCACTCTAAGGTGTTTTGCGTGCCCCACTTTCCTCAACGTTTGCAAATCTAGCTTCAATAAATAGAATATTGATGCCCACTTATTTTTTCCACACTACAGTGGTTATAGCGAACGGTACGAGCATGAAAATGGCTTATGTTTTGATCGCGTTATCTGACCTGGTTGGGATACTCAAAATCACGCGAACAGTCAATGGGGTCAAGGTTTCAAATCAGAATCTCAGGAGGAATGACGCTAACACACAAATAAACAACAGCACCATATCATCATAGTGTGCAGTACAAGGCTTGTTAACGTGTCTAACTGCCAGACCCGTTTTTTACACACAAAGCTAAACCAGCGGCTGTGGGTGAGGCCGGTACAATCCAGCTTCCAGGCATAAATGTTTCCTGGGAACAATATACGCTGTATTGTGACTCGTTGTCTAATCTCGGTTTCATGTGGGCAAACAATATGAACATTACTTTGGGACAGAAATCTTCACCCCGAAGACGTCTGGCAGATAGAAACTATGTATGAAGACGTGGTCAGTGAAGGAAAGAGGTTTATGTTAAATCCGGTGCTATAGTTTGCTTGAAGACTTTTACGCTATACAAGGCTAGCCGGCCCATGCATGCATACAGTATTTACGAAAGGAAACTCTTTCACTTTTTGTGCGAAAGTGAATCAATATGGGATAAATGTCCCTAAATCAGAATTCAGAGTAAACAGTTATGCGCTATATCTTCAAAGTCTAAAAAACCCTCCTGCAATCCTAAGGGAAGTGTGAAACTAACCTATTGCTATCCAGCAAGTTTCAATAGAACTGGATGGAGTCTGCGAAAGTTACTGCCACAGCAGCACTTAGAATTCGGGTTATAAAGATCAAATAGTCACACACGGTGATGAAGTATTTCAGACGTCCCTAATAAGTCCTCCGAATTTATAGTTTTACCGCTGAAACGGGTTTGAACCGGTTAAATTTCAACTATTCTGTTGTCTTGCTGCAAACCACTAAGAGTTTCCTGCGCTGGTTTCTTATTTCGCTTTTCGTGTCAAATGTAATCAAGTCATGGAATTCAGGCTTCCGTCAGTCTGTCCCTAATCCTAGGGAATAGGTAATACTCCCGTGTAATTAATGAACATTTCCCCAACCACGCTTTTACTAAATTAAGGAAAGTTTCTACGGAATGAATTCAGGTTACCCATACAACAGAAGAACAGAAAAAAACTAGTTTTAAGGTTTAATATTATTTGCGCAATTCGCCTTTTCTGACGAGGTCGGAAAGAAAACCGGCAATTCTATGAGGCTTTATTAGTAGTAGTTTCAGGTAATCAGATTTTGACGTAACAAGGCAACCAATTCGGTAGCAAAAAAAGGCAGTGGTCGACTGCGCTATGAGGCCAGGCCTTTGGGTGGATTGTTTCCAAGGCTTTCAATACAGCTTGAAGGAGAAATTTGTGGTCGCATCCTCATGCAGATTTTCTGCTCTTTGGAAATTTTTCCCTGAAGAAGTCTCCTATTTTGTATTGGGTTCAACTATTTGTCAGAGATGATTTGTCGAGATTGACCAGATCAGTCATGTTGTTGGAAAAAATGTGATTGCACTACAAAATATCACTTGAAGGTATTACAGAGAAAATGGTCTCTCTTGTCCATATTCATATTTCCTTCCGTTGTATTTTTGTGATGTACAGAAGGAAGATAAAGCTAAATAGTCTTTCAGAACTTGGTAAAGATTCATCTAATTACTAAGACTGATTAAACAATAGCTTTGTTTGGATGACGTCTACATTCTGTAGATCAGCGGCAAAAATCCCTGAAGTGTGAAGTACACTATTTCTAATGTTGAAGGAAAAAAACAGTTCTCGCAGGTGTCTTTCTAACAACTATGTACTCCTTGTTTCTCACTATTCAATGAAAAACAACATTCTACGAATGCAGGGAATATATTTGTCAATATGCAAGGCTCTAACGCGGCAGATATTTTACTAAGAAACTGGCATATATAGACAGAAAATGTTTCCGAAAAACAGCTCATTGTGGCAAAGCTAGTCGAACAATGCGATTTCTAAGTGTAAAAGCTAAAAATAAGCATCCAGCATTCAGTACAGGAACTCTTTTCCCCGTCACGTGATCTTCTTCAGTTAGCAAAGAAGATATCGTGTCTAGTCTGCTACACCATAATCTAACAATGCCATTTGGAAAAGTAGGCCGTTTATAAAATTTAAAAAAGTTTATTAATATCCAAAGCCAAGCAGCTGCAGAATTAACCTTTGAAATGTAATTTTGACCTGACGTCTCGGCCAGATTTTCCAGGCTGCCTTTTGCTGTTTCCACTAGGCTGGTGACAACTTGGTGGATAAAAGTGATCACTCCCTGGTCAGATTTTTGGATTTCCACTGTGGCCAATTTTGATCCCAGAGCTTCAAACAATACCTGATTGGTTGAACGCCAGTAAACATTTTGCTCAGCCCCAGAGCGTAGGCCGCATGATATTGAATTCCAAATCAACGGCATCCACACTGAAAGTGAACAACTTTGGCAGTCTTTGCTAAATGCCAAGTTGGTCCAATTCCGAATGAAGCGTTTGATATCATAAAAGGTCGAGTTGTAACCCAGTAAATCCATGACGTTGATAAGACCAAGATCTTGTCGACTGCGGTAGCAATTATCAAACAGCTCCTGTACTGATTGGGTAAACGTGCTAAGCAAGTTTGGCATTGAATGGGGAAAGTCACCAGTGCGATGATCAAAGTTGAATTCTAACTTAAAGTTTAACATTTTAAGTGTGTTTTGCAGTTGAAATTCACGCTCTACAAATTGTCTCTCTAAGAGGTTATGCTACAAAACATACACCAACCTGTATTTTCTCTGCTGCTATTCAGCACAGGCTCAATGTCCAATCGACAGTTCTGATATCGTTGAAACATGCCAAAAAGTTGTTCCTTCCTTCTCTCCCGTGCCGAAAAATGGTGTTGAAGTTCGTGGGTGAATTCCCCAGCATCCATTTCCGGTGGGACATGATGTACGATGTAAATTGCAATCGATAACCTTAACACCTCGGTAGACATTTGGCCAAGGAATTCGGCATAGCTCTCACTTGATCTGTTTAAAATCATGAAATGGACATTTTCGTTAAGTTGAAGATATTTAAAAAACGGGTCAAGCACAAAGGTTCTTTTTAAAAATTGTTCTGCAATTTTTATAACCTGAAAACGAACTATGAAAACATTTACAACTCTCTTAGGGCAAAAATAGTAACTTAAACTTTACAAGAAAATTCGCTTTCAGGGGTTTCTGTGGGCGGTTTAAAAGCAACACACCTGATGAAGCATCAGCGTATGCTTATTGTCTACTAGGCTCAAAATATCAGCAAGGCTGTCTCAGAAGAATGAAAAACGAAATTCTTGTAAAACTTTAGCTACTCAATGTGTCCCAATGAGCAAACCAAGTTTCACCCCTAAACACGCTATTCTAATATTTTCAGGGAACTTCAACTTTTTTCCCTTTGTCAGTATCCTACCAGTTTCTCAAACGTTCTCCTATCTTAATTTCTTGAAAACCTTCTTGCTTAAAATAATCTAACTTCTTCATTCTATTTCACAAAGCTCTCAGAAAGCTAACATAAGGTTTAAGTTTGATTAAGGTTTTTGAACATCCAACAGCAACTGAAACCAGCTGATCCTGTAAGCTCATATCAAAAGTTCATTTCATCTGAAGGGCATTTGTTTTTATTTCATCTGGTAAACATCCTCTATATGGCCTCGATTTTGAACAAACTTAGTCAGTATGGCACCGTATGGCATCGCTGGTGAAGAGTTTTTGAAGAGTTTTTTCTTTTCCACAACAGGCATGAATGTTAATTGGTACATGCCCTCATGTCTGACCTCTAGAAATGCCAAATAAATGTGCAGCAAATCCGTGTATTTGTTCACTTGCATTCTTCAAAGCTTGTTCTTTGGAAGGACCACCGGATTTGAAAAGATGACATTGATAACATGTCACCGAGGAAGTTGGAGCGATCTACCGACCAGTGCGCTGCATTCTCATTACCCCAAATTTTCTTAAGTCATTGCTCCTCTTGGCAAACTTGAACAAACTTGCCGGGAAACAACATGTTGCAGTGTGTCTAATAGTGCTAAGCTCCAACTCTATGTGCTTCCTGCTGCACTGTGTTTGTCATTGCTTTCAGGACACGCAAAACCAGAAAACATGAAAACGTGCCCGGGAAAAAAATCAAATTCTCTTTGTTCACTCCATTTCATAAAATACACACAGTGCGCACCACTATTCACAAACGGTAAGAATGAATTGTGTGGTCACCAAAATATTTTGGAAAGCAAGAACTTATTGCTGTTTCGAGGCATGTAATGTTGCACACAAGGCATATTTTCTGTCAATTTATCTATCTGCCCTGCCCACAAGTTGAGGTGTGAAAACTTTACATCAAATCTTCAGGTTCTCGGTTCCCCTTGAGTTACTTCTCTGCCCCCGTAATGATGGAAAAATTGTGGACTGTTGTGCTCCTTTCGGCTTGGTATGATTCCTTACCAAGTTTGCAGATTTTAATGAGTCCGCACCATAAATTGCTTTCCACGGATGGTCAGTTGTGACCCTCGGACATGGCGTCCAAAAAAGGGATACAGATATTTTAACTATAGCTTTGGCGTTTTCATTGACATGGTTGCAGTTTATTTTACACTAATGGTTCGTGCACGACATAGAAAAAATTGGGCCGGCTAATTTAAGTCCGATTAAGTCCTTTTGCAAGGTTTCGTTTTTATCCTCTAACTACTCTCCTTTGCTACTCTCAGCTGAATCCAGCTGAACCTCTCGTCCGTGAAGGTCCCCTTCAACTGAACGTGCTGCACCAGGCCACCACATGTAGATCTTGTACAGTATTTGAGATATACCAATACATTGTCCGGACACAATGTACTGTTCACAAGGTTGCTGGAAACCCTTCGACAGCCCACGACCGGTTTCGTCTTTCCTGAAGCTGATCAGGTAGGCGCGGTCACCCGGTTTCACTTAACCTTACGTTTCACTTGAACCCGAATTGGTTAAGTGCCCCCCTCCCACCTATTTGGTTTCTACGGTAGATCCGACTGAATCTAACTGAATCCCTTGCTTATCATGATCTTGTGAAGCATCCGTTTACGCTTTAAAACGTTTCACGGTTCCTTGTCAGCTGAATTAAATAAAACACTGGCTAAACCTGTTTTTATTTTTCAATTAATTAGACACCACTAATCTTTGCTTTTATAAAAGTGGAGAAATCTGAAAGCGTCAGCAAAAAATCGTTCATCTGTAGCACCATTCCGGTGCCTAACTGCCATGCCACCAGAAGGAAGCACGAGGGCTGGGATACTGTCAGGTTGCCCAAGCCTAGACAGGGGAAGTCGAGAGGCGGAGGTCGGGTTCGAACCACGGGTCTTTCGGTCAGTAAATTCGTGCCCTAACCCTTAAGCTATCTCACCCCTCTCGTCAGCAAAAGACTCCCTGACTCACCGCACACCCCCTTCTACCGGTCGATAAGGACATTTTGCCTAGTCATCGCATGCAGCCATATTCCTGACAAGCGAATGGGAACTTTGACTGTCGCGCTGCTTCTTTTTTTTCCTTCTACCGTCTACTCACATCATTCTATAATAGCTTAGATGTCAAGTTTTCTGCGCGGTGCCACCGCCGGAGTTTTATCTAGTTGCAGCTGACAGCTCATGTTTGGAAACATTGTGTGCTTTTGTTCCAGAGTATGTGATATCATTCTAGTACTAACATTTATTCCTCATGGTTAGTAATGGCGTACTTAAAGGCTCACATGTATTAAGATGAATTAAGAAGCAGCTTTTCTATTCAAGTTCTTAGAACCACGGAGTCACAAAGAGGGCATTCATTCAAAAAAGACAAAGTTTACTTGAAGTGACGCTACACGTACAGTTACACAAAACTTTTTTAAAATCCCATTACGGGTTTCACCCTCCTTTGAGCTTATCAGATAGGTGCATTCTTCAAGCTCCCCTATGTTCTACTTGAATCCTAATTGTAAGCAATTTGCAAAATAATACTTATTATCATTCTAATTCTGTTTTAGCGGAAGGCTAAACTGAAACTCGGCTGCATTTCTTGTCTATGATATCCCTTATATAACTGTGTACATAGGGTACCCTGGCTCTCACTTACCTGAATTAGTAGCAAACCCATTTTGGATATCGAGTCTCTGGTTTGTACAGTCCTACTTTTTTCCCAGCTGAAGCCTTTGCACAATGTCTTGCCTCTAAAACGTTTCCTACCTGATGACCAGAGTTGACTTTTTTCGCCACTGACTAATTTTACCTACAGCTACAGCTGTTACTATATTTAGGAAGTTTACTTCCTATCTTTTTAACATCATAAAGCTCGCATTAGACCGGGAACGCATATCAAATAACATCATAAATGACTATCGTGTGTGGCACGCATATTAAAAGCCTGTGCGCCAGATCGATCGCATGCAATACTTATCACACTTTAGGGATGTCAAGATGGATAAGTACAGATTATATCTGTTCCAGAGGTTAGAGCAAGCCACGATGTTTGACATGCCTGTTGCTACTGAATTTTGATTTTCCTTTACTTTTTAAGTTGAGCGGATAAACAAAACTCGAAAGTCACAACATCTAGGGGATGAAACTAAACTACTGGCACCTAGTTCAGAAGTAGTAGACAGAGTTGAGAATAGACAGAATAGAATAGACAGAGTTAAGAATAGGTGGCAAACTTGTAGTATCAAAAACGCTGGTCTGACAAATTGTCCCCATTAAAGTGCGTCTACGAGTTAGGATACCTCTTTCCATTTCATCGCCCTTCAAATTTCACATCTCTGAACGGCGATATCCGATGTCAGTATTGTCCAAAGTCAGCCAGGACTTTGGATTTTATTTATCATCTTTTTCACTTTTTCGGACATGTTTCTGAGGATTCTGAGATTTTTTGACTTAACTCTAGCTCACATCTCTGCTGAATGAATAAACAACACCTTATGAGAGAAAGAACCTAGGCCCAGTTATTAAAAATAACACTGCAGGTTAAGGAATAATGCAACCAAGCACCTGAAAAACTTGTCGGCTAAAGAAACAGATCCACCTCTTTTCTTTGCAACAATTTTTCGAGAGAATCTAAGTTGAATGAAGCAAACAACAAACAAAATCCTTACATCCCAAGGCTGTAAACAAATCTAATGCAAACGTTTTAAGCAACGAAGGAAAACTTCTAGGCATTATAGAATTTCATCACATTTTCCAAAATAACCACTTTCCATAAAAGTCTGTGACACCCTGGCATCGGATCAACGACGGTAAAGATCATATACCACTGTGTTAACCCATTAAGCCACAATGTTCGCTTGCATTCGTCTCCTTTAAATGATTCAACAACACACCAAAGTAGATTGACGTTCCACTTGGAACTTCAGTGCCAAAGAGATTAACTGAATCCCCATTTGCTTGGAAGTTTTCTCGTGCACAAATAACATCCCAAGTGATTCACCCCAGAGTGCGAAAGGGTACAACACCCACTCATCTGCGAACTGGCGATGTCTCCCCGACCGGGGACGATATGTTTGCAAACCTATTACCAAGTTTGTTAAACAGATCAACAGCCATCTGATCAACCACCAGTATTCACACCCAGGCTACTAATATTTCGACACACTGACAACGAATTCTTTCCTACTTATAAGCCACCTGACTAACACATCTACATCCTGAATTGTCTTTCATCTTTCAAACTCTCCCGAAGTTTTTTTTCCTTACATGCGCACGACCAGCTAGGGCGAATAGTTATTGTACCGTTTGCTTCCTTGGATCACGTCCGCACCACTGCACAGTTCAAAGCAAGCTTAGACCTGCCTCTGTTGAGTGGACATTATTAGACATATATGTACTAACAAACAAACAGACTAAGAGGTTTTACCTCTTGAATCTTAAACTCTAGGAGATGTGGAGTTCAAGCAGTTCAAGCATAACCAGTTTTTTCCAAAGCAAGTTCATTTCTGTAGAGGACACCGTGTAGCCGGAGAGTAACCATTACGGATTAAAAAGAGGCGAAAAGCTCTGAAGTTATTTCAAGTTCGCTTTACAGTTCCTCTACACTGATATATTCATATGCACAACGTTTAAGCAAACCGCATGCTGTCCAAAACTCTCTAGTAGATGATAATAATCCGTCTTCCCAGAAAAGTGTGAAAAGACCACTTCCGCACCCGCTGCAATTCTGTGTAGCATGATGGCAATTCTAAAGCTGATTTACCTTCCTCTTGGTACTTCGCTGTTGATAGATATACCAAGGACTTTGTCACGCACTACACCTTCTATTCGTCACAACCTCGACTTTGGTAGTGAATTGGTCCAAAACCCGGTACGAACGACAAGGACGAAATATTAATCAACACTCATCGGCAATTACCTCCTGAAAACCCGCACGTTTGATAATGACTGAAAAAATTGATATTGCTAAACCAGCAGTCAAAACATGTACCTCAAAATTCCGTACGACTATAGACCAAAATTACTTGGTTTTATCTCTTCGTAAGTGTTTGCAAAAATTTCCAAACCATGTGTTCAGAAAATACCTGTGACACATTTACTTTCTCACCCTCCCTCCTAGTGAATTCAGTAATGGAGTTTCAGCTTGCCTGTAGCTTCATACACGCGAAAAAATTGCATGATCTCTAGCTTTGGAAAACCACTGACTGTATGGAAGATATAGTTTGAATTAAGCATACTACTGACGCCTTGCATAAGTGGGTGTTAGGGTGGTTATCCTGGATTAGCCGTGAAAACTGGGTTGATTCGAAAGAATAAGTTGGATCTGTTTGGAAGCTAATATGTCGGAAGGTAGCATCTCAGGGGCACCTGCAGATAAAAGGAACATAAAGTAACTGAGCAGTTCGACTTTTAAACTTCTCTTGACATATTATACAAGATCACTACTACCACTAGAAAGCGGGAGAATTTACCGTCCTGATTGCTGACTCATTTTCTCTCTTGTAAATGCTAATCGTGGATACAGTCTTCTTGCCACCTACTTTCTCACAAACACGAAATTAATAGCCAAAAGAAGGTAAATTAGAGAGCCGTCAAATCACCATCGTAAGCTTCAGACCATTCTCGTGAAGCTCGGCTTCAAAAGATACAATTTTTTTAGTTAAATCTTGACGTAGGCAAAGATCTATGGTTTATTTCCAACGTGATGTGAACCTTTTTGTCCCAGGTAGAATTTCACCTTTGATAATGGTCTCTCGACACGAAACCATCGTAAAATCTGCTTCTACCAAGGATCTCATTATTTTTCATCTCCCCGAATAGTGAATGTTTGGAATAGCCTCTCTAGTTTGTTTATTAACGAATATTACAAACACTTGCTTCATGCACAGTTTAGTATGGGCCAGCGAGTCTGCTACCGGTTGCGCCAATGAGAAATGCTCGGGTTTAACTCCGTATCTGGCTGGCTGGTCTACTACAGTTTCTGAGGAGCAACAGAGCTGATGAGGAACTTCACCAACCACTGTCAACTTTTTTAGTGGGTCAGAGGTTCGCAGGTACCCAACAGCCGTCGAACAATATACTTTGGACAAATATTGCGCGCACAATTTAAATCATGGTATTTCTGGTCACAATTCATCACTAATTAAAGGTGGAATATGTTTTCGACCAGTATGATAGACACTGAGTCCATCAAGTTGAGTCCATCATAAACTCCATTTCTACACTTCACATAGGAATAGTCCACTATCGTTAAAAGACTCAAAATCAGAAGCGTTAAATGAACAAACTCTAACTAGATATCTGAGGGTCTCTTTTGCTAGTCAACCCCAAGTGCAACTGTCAGTAAAATCCCCATGAATTTCTTCTTAATGTCTTCAGGCATGACCACTCATGGGATTGCTAAAAACATTTCAACAACCCATGACTGTTTTTGCCCTTTCTACAGTCAGCCACAACGGCAAATATCCAAGCTCCCGATTAAACTACCTTCTACTTGAACCCAGATTGGACTCGATTTGTAAAATTTGCCCTCTTGTACACTAATATGGTTTCAACCGGACACAACTGAATATCATAAAAGACCCAGTCGGAAGTCAGAGGAGAATACCTTTAGAAAATTTAGTACATTAATGAGTGTATTTTGCAAACTGTGCCTAATATAGGTACTGGTAGAATATGAGATTACAGGAAACTCAGCGACTGCGCCTACATGATGAGTTCCAGGATAGTCGGTGACTTTCATGGACTGTTAGAGTCTCCAGCCACTTTACAAATGGTGTTTTTTAAGAAAGTACGCTGCGATATGTCAACTGTCGTGCCAAATGGAGGATGAGCCCACTCTCTTGCAAAAAATTTGGTTAAGGAGCATTATAGACGAGATACGGTTTTGATTCAGTTGAGTCTTCCGTTGAAACCAGATTGTGCCAAAGAGTGCTTCGTAATTTCCTTCAAAGCTTATGGTGTAGCATACAATATACCCCATATTATCGAGGCAAAACGTATTTTTGACAAATCTGTGGACATTTTTTAGGATTTCACCAGGCATGTTTATCTTATTGTTATTTTATTTTGGATGCGGTCTAATGGTTTTATGGGCACACACGTAAGTAGGGTGTAAGTGGCTTAAACCTCAGACTGATGAGACGTTTTGTTTTAATAGTGCTAAGTAAGTTCGTTCTTTGTCCTGGTACAAAGAATTATGTCAGTTACTTAATACCCCTGCTGTAGATTCACGTGCATTTCATACGGCTATCCGACAGCTTTCTGCCTTGTTCAGATGTTTTCCGATAATCGACAGCAGTGGGCATTCGTTTGCCTAAAATATCAGCGTTCAACCACAACTTAAGGCTTGGCTCTCAGCAGTTAGAATAAACATTAAGCTACTGAGGCCGAAGATGCTCTAGGGGAGCAGTAGGTGGAAAAGAAACAAAGCAACGTTGTGTTTGGGCCTTCTTGCCGATCTTGCTTCATTCCTTCCAATATTTGCGAAGCTGCTTGAAAAAAGGTCAAAATACCCAAGTTACTGTCGAAATGTGGAAAGATTTTACGTCAATTTAAAATAAATGAAAAAAATCCCACTAAGCAGGATTCATGTGGGAATGCACAACCACTACCTTTCTGTTCGGTCTTACGCCAGAATCTGTATTAAACTTTTTGATTCATTGGTCTACACTGGCCGTCTGCATGTGTGCAGGAACTAAGCTTATTTAGATGCCTGGAAAAACAAAACCAGGAAATATACTATGATATTCACACGACGGTAAACTGTAACCAACTACAAGCCGAGTATGGTTACACTCGCAGTTGACCAAGTTCTCCGAAAATGAAATAAATAACATGAGACTGAAACTTCCAATGTGCAACAAATTTTCTTGCAAAACACAATAAGCAGTAATTTTTTCCAGTAATCCAATAATTAGCAAAATAACTAATAAGATTGCAAAATAAAAACAAGAGTAACTTTTGAGTGTATTAATTACCGCTTTTCTCAAGCCCCTTTCTGTTATAGATGAATCAATCAGTATAGAAAGGAGAGCAAGTTTGGTCACTGTACGTTCACGAACGCTTTAGCTCAGACACATATTCTGGAATACCGAAGGAGATTTGCGGGCCTGACTTTTCGTATACAAGGCGGTCTGTGGTTGAGAACGATCAACCAATAATGCACCGTTTCCACCTGAATGAATATTTCATATCAAAGAAAATTAGTGCAATCTGAAAAAGACCTCAAAAAATCCGGTAGTCGATTGTACTGACCATAAACATATGGGACCAACAATCGGCCAATATCTTTGAGGCGCACACAGTCAACCATTTTAAGCAGACAATGTACAAACACGTTTGCTGTGGCTTTAAACTCACAATAATAATCCGGCGCCTCTATCCCTACAGCCTTCCACTTAATGTAGAGTAACTAAAAGGTAGTGTCAATCTCGGAAGTGAGTAGCAAAGATCGATAGTCTTTTGCTTTTACCTATCTACAAACCAGATATGGCAGCCAAACATTATTCGTTTTCTGGTACAAAACTTCACTATGTAAGACAGAGGAATTTGGCGGAGATGCAAACGATGCGGGCCGACTGCTTCGCCTCACATCTTGTTGAACCCTCTGCACTCAGGATATCCAAAAAAAAACATTAGTATTGGCACACAAATTAAGAGCCTTACTACCGTCAGAAATGTTGATAACGCCCTT
Source organism: Opisthorchis felineus (assembly GCA_004794785.1). Classification (NCBI taxonomy): domain Eukaryota; kingdom Metazoa; phylum Platyhelminthes; class Trematoda; order Opisthorchiida; family Opisthorchiidae; genus Opisthorchis; species Opisthorchis felineus. The sequence continues at coordinate 225,718 of SJOL01004228.1, read as the reverse complement.
ATGTACGAGTTTTGCGATGGACTGTAACAGCTAAGGCGCTCAGCCCTTTGCCACCGTTCGCATTCCCATATGGTTACCATCGGCTGTAAACAGTTACTGTAATTCTGTGCTTGTTGTTTCGGATCAAGAGTCGCTAGTGTTGTTGTGTCAATGAAACAATGCGCTTTCTGCTTCGCGCGGTTCTGAAATTCAAGAGTAAAACGTAGCAAAACACTGATGGACCCCGCACTCGCAGACTGGATTATTTACCTCTTGGTGCCTACAAAGCTGCACACAGTGAAGTGTAAGATGCCACAAGAACAAGAGCTTAGTCAGACAGAATCTTGAATACTGGTGGGGTAGCTGTGAAGCTGTCTTACGTACTTCAAGCGCAGAAAAGTGCGCAAGAAAACGACTAACAATTCGTGCACTACCGCTTTAGATGCCTAGTTATCCACCACAAAATAGGTGAAAACTTCAAGATGAAGATGAGGACGCATAAAATACCCTGTTGCCAATATGTGACGATATTTCAAGTATCTCAATCTATCGAAGAAAGGCTTAGTGAACGATATGGTGGTGACTTGCGCTGTTCGTAAGCACCTGTCACCAGTTATAAGCTCAAAGTAACTGCCGAACGCTTAGTTAAGAGTGGTGAACAACCGAGCTTGCAAAGTTCTAGACCGCTGAAGGTTAAACTGAGATGTCAAAGATGCCAAGCGGCTTTTGCATCGATGCTCTCGGCTGAGAAGGACACAGGGGCTCGAACGTCTAGACCTTCCATCGCAGAATCAAGAGAAATAAAATGAGACCCTGCAAATTTACCAGGCTCCGCGAAAAACCGAATGGGATAATCAGGTGGCCTAAGTGGCCCATAAAAACTGATCAAGATACTCATCACTTTGCGGGCAGAAAACAGGGTGGAGTGCACGTTCTGCTACAAACTTTTGCAGCCTGCTGAGTAAACAGGCTGACTTTAAAACCTTGGTTACTAAAACCAAACTAGATATCTTTTTAAAACATGGCCACTGAAGAAAGTTCGAGAATCTTAAGTCCCCTAGCAGGTCACAAACTATTCCAGTGTGACCACTGCGTTCGCAAAGGAGTTGATGTAATTTTATACCCTAGGTGAACCATGCATTGCCACCTACTGACAGTCTTTTGATCGAATGGCGGCCTCTAGGGATACTTGTATCGTGACATTTGTCTTGAGAAAGGCCCCGCTCTGAACGCCGCAGAATTGCATCACACTCGACGAGACGGAGAAAACTCATAGATTACACAGCTCAAAAATGTTACCCAACACTCGGCTACTTTGGTACCAGCAGCTTTACCACTACGGATATTAAATATAACAACTCTAACATCATTGTACAGTTCAAAAAACATCCTTCTGTAAGCTGCTATAAGCATGCTAATGGCACGACCCACCAATGATGCCTGTCGTCGAGTAATAGGTCAACAAGAGTACTACCTTAATCCTCTATTCACGGAAAAACTTCACAGCAACTCGATGACCCAAGTAACTGATCCACTTGGTACCAGCGACCACAAGTTCTTTTTCTAGCTGACAACCCATGGAAAGAGCTCACAGCCATACCCGATGTATTAAAGGCAGTCTATTTNGAGATGTCAAAGATGCCAAGCGGCTTTTGCATCGATGCTCTCGGCTGAGAAGGACACAGGGGCTCGAACGTCTAGACCTTCCATCGCAGAATCAAGAGAAATAAAATGAGACCCTGCTAATTTACCAGGCTCCGCGAAAAACCGAATGGGATAATCAGGTGGCCTAAGTGGCCCATAAAAACTGATCAAAATACTCATCACTTTGCGGGCAGAAAACAGGGTGGAGTGCACGTTCTGCTACAAACTTTTGCAGCCTGCTGAGTAAACAGGCTGACTTTAAAACCTTGGTTACTAAAGCCAAACTAGATACCTTTTTAAAACATGGCTACTGAAGAAAGTTCGAGAATCTTAAGTCCCCTAGCAGGTCACAAACTATTCCAGTGTGACCACTGCGTTCGCAAAGGAGTTGATGTAATTTTATACCCTAGGTGAAACATGCATTGCCACCTACTGACAGTCTTTTGATCGAATGGCGGCCTCTAGGGATACTTGTATCTTGACATTTGTCTTGAGAATGGCCCCGCTCTGAACGCCGCTGAATTGCATCACACTCCACGAGACGGAGAAAACTCATAGATTACACAGCTCAAAAATGTTACCCAACATTCGGCTACTTTGGTACCAGCAGCTTTGCCACTACGGATATTAAATATAACAACTCTAACATCATTGTACAGTTCAAAAAACATCCTTCTGTAAGCTGCCTGTCGTCGAGTAATAGGTCAACAAGAGTACTACCTCAATCCTCTATTCACGGAAACACTTCACAGCAACTCGATGACCCAAGTAACTGATCCACTTGGTACCAGCGACCACACGTTCTTCTTTTTCTAGCTGACAACCCATGGAAAGAGCTCACAGCCATACCCGATGTATTAAATGCAGTCTATTTAAGTCTGTTGAAGACTACCAACGCCATGGACCCCTCAAAACCCCCAAAAAATTATTCTACCTCGCTGCAAAATATCTTCAGGGAGCTACTAAACATAGTGTCAGAAATTTGAGGCTCCAAAATGATCAACCAGAACCATTCACAAACCATACTATTAAGACTCCAACCTATGATGTCTGCTTAATGCAAAATGAGAGCGTGGCTAGTTAAAATATCCACTGAATACGACGGCGACCAATCGAGCTACAAACGCCAGAGGACTAGATCCAAACACCTCTTCGACAAATACTTGCGTTTATTTCATGAGAAAAAGCGTTGTTACATTTTGCCGCCCCCGATTCTCTGGAAGTCCCTCAGTACAATACATGGATGGACAAAACCGGAGCCACGCGTCCAAAGAGTATGCATCCACTCACTCTTACTTAACTGGCGACGATGTCAACAACAACTACATCCGCATTGTTCGCATTATCCAGTAGAATGGGCACTGCACCCGGGAACTGGAATATGACCATTATTAAACCACTTTACAAGAGCACTGACAAACGCCGGCCATTTAAGTGTAGACCTGTGAGGTTTGCACCGGTAGTGGCAATATTTATGCATTCATGATTACTTCACAAGTGCCATCTCCAAAAGTGACCCATGGTTTAGTAAGGACGTAAACAAAATGCCAGCCACCAGGATGATGCTAGGATTATGCGACCTCAGCTGCACCAATAGACGTTTATTCCCGTACCTTGAGTGCAGTCTGATAAATCTGTATGTAACCTTTATCTGTTTGACTATTTGCCTTATGATATCTCCTTTTCTAGAAGTGTTTCTGCCTTTAACGACGGTGACCCTTAAGAGAGGGTACCCATTCAAACTAAAAAGTCTGCATTTGCTATGGGCCAACGCTTTATTTTGCGTCTCTACACCATTTGTGACCCTATGGAAAGGATTACCAGAAGAGATAGTCATATTAATTTTAATCACTGCGTAAAAACAACACTGGACCAACATCTGGTTCGAATACATATTCAAATGAATGATGGCAGAAGACCTAGGGGACAACGTCAGTCCTACACTCTATTTATACTTGGCCAGATAGCGGTTGGTCAGTGAAGTTGAAAAGGTGTCCAGGGTAAAAAAAACCTGAGTCCGGCTCACAAACGGATGCAGTGTACAAAATTGCAGGCCAAGTAAACGTAGCCATCAGTTTTGGGAAAGGCATCTTAGTTCAAAGTGAAATTAAATGTGGCAAGGCCCAAGATAGCTTGGAGGCTTTTCATGAGGCGCTAGGGCCGTGTGCTTATAACATAAAGTCACTAAGGGCAATGATACCAAGGTCATGAACGATAGTAAACATTCACGAAATACGCTTTTTCTCTTAGTATTCTGTCAATTAGCAGGTGCCGATATTTGGTTGAATAGTTTATCGACCGCCTCTCAGTTTTCTGCTCTGACCAAGGTTTTAAGCCCGTCTGCTCTGATTTTGCGCTACACTTTCAAGTTATCCGCAAACATCAGTCTTAGTTTTTTTCATTCTACATGATAGGCTTCCGCGGAGATACTGGAACGTTCGAGATCCAGTATCGAACCCTGATGCACTCTACTGCTCGTTGCTTACTAGTTACCTTTAACTTCAGTGTTCCATCAGGAAATCTGCTATCATGTTTATCGAAGATAGTAGAAAAGTATTTTATCAAAAACGAGCAAGAATTGTATTGGCGCGCATATGTCGAATGATTTATTTCAGTGTAAAAATCGCACATCTACCTGGCCTCCTCAGTACGCTGAATTTACTCAACTATTTTAGCACACACAACATATTCTGGAACCAAGTTTTGTTAGTTACTAAGCTAAGCTGCTCTGGCGTTCGCAGGACAATGTCCTCAAACTCCTGCTGCAGAAGCCTCTTTATCCAATTTCCACCACCTACTCGATCGTAAACTTGAAACAGACTATCCTATAACCGATCGGGCCACGTATTTTTTTCGCTCTTGCAGAGCAACTTTCTTGTGGTTTTTCCCCGCACCTCTGGTATGATGTTTTTTTATTAAGTGATTAAAGACCACTACAAGAACCCTGATCAAAACGCTCGCCAATGGAAGAAACTCACCTGGTCCAGGAGCCGTTTTTTGTTCAAGTGGAGCAAAGCCTGGGTTATTTTTAATGCCATACAGCTGCAATTTTCTCCTCCTGGACTTGCACTTCTTGTGTTTTGTAACAGACTAAAGAGTATATTCGCGCTAGCAGCCCCCGACCTAAAACTGCCACCTCAGCCTGTTGGTCGGGCTTGAGTGTTGCAATGATCCCGCGGGCTAAACTGGGTGGAACCTCGTTTCACAGGGTGCAACCATGCCAGGAAGGCAAAAGGGGAGCAGTCAGACAAAGAACAGCTAGGTCCCGTACTACGAGTAATCGTGCCACGAAGTGGTCTTGGGGTAAAGTCGTGCTGCCCTCTGCGATAAGAATGTGAAGGCAGTAAGATGTTTCCCATGTGACCAGCATGTCCATATTTATGGGAGCAGAGACGCTGCCTCCCCGAGGAAAGATGGGGTTAGAAAAGGTTGGCCCCAAAAACCGCACATCCCGATCGCCCAACGGTTGACTTTGACCGCCGGCCCATTATTCAGCACCGTCGAAATACTTTTAAAGTAAACAGTCCGGTGTTGCCCAAAAGTTGCCTGCTGCACAAAGCCGCATCGGGAGTGAGATAGTAATGCCTTACTCCCTGCGCGCCGCGTTAGACCAACCCCCTGCAGTCATGCAGGTCAGACTATTGAGTCATCGGCTCCGGAAAGGGTCCCCAGAGAAAACCCTACTATCTTCCGCCTAGCGGGTCAGACTTTTGAGTCAGAGTAGCGTCCCTTCGAAGAACGATCATTGCTCAATACTATCGATCTAAGCTAGCCAAACAACTCTTCACAGTAAACCAAATCTGTACTGGTAGCGAGCACGTGGATGATCCACGGCAGAATGTGAAAATAACTATGCTAGCGGCATTCAATGTCGTCTGTCTGACTTCTCCTATTCAACAAAAAACTGCTTGATATCACCGAGATCGCTAACCAGCACTGATGCGAGGAAATCCATACCAGCAGGCAACGGGTAGGAAGAACCTAAGGAAGGACCAAGAGCTCTGGTGGACATCGAAAGCTCGGGAGGTGGAGAAGGCTTTTGCTACCGGAAACAG
>SJOL01004228.1:202157-215513 GCA_004794785.1 Opisthorchis felineus | reverse complement strand
ATATATATATATGTCGTGTGGGGAATGTGGGGTTTTGGGAGAGTGCAAGGTTTAAGACTGACTGGTCGGATGGTTTGTTCGGTGGGAGCAAACTGGTCGGTAGGCGAATGTGAAACATTTGAAGATGGAGGATTGGGCGGATGGAAGAAGGTCAGGACTGACTTTGACAAACTTATGTGGACGCGGTTGGATTTGGCCTTCAGTCGCCGTTGAGGCTTCTTGATTGGCAATGGTAGTCGAGAGTTTGGGTTGGGGAGACCATCGTTTTCCCGGGTCGGGTTACGTAAGCCCAGGGAGTTACTTTTGGGACCGGAAGCATATGGATTACCCTTGGTTGTGCACTTGAGATTGACGTATTAGTTCGAGTGACCGGAGTGCGCGTAGGAACCATCCTAGCGGGAAGAAGCTCAAACACAAGGTTGGATTTGTTAGGAGAAGCTAGAGGGCATGGAGCCGGGCGGTTAGCTGAGGATGGACTAGTTCAAATCCTAGCAATGGCGCCGACCGAGATTACGGCCTTTTGGACGCTTTTTATTCGATGTCTAGCTGAGGAAGAACAGAGCTCTCGTCCCTAACTAGGGGACAACACGGCGGGACAGGTAAGCTCTCTGTTGCTAAGACAGAAATGTCAAGCGATAGTTAAAGGGTTTTCCGGAAAGTCAGAAGGCCATTTCGACGCCTAAGTTGGGGCGGATTCCCATGATTACAGAAGTTGAGTTCACCCCGCTCTTATCACATGGTGTAAAGGAAGGGCTCCATACAGTGGTACACCTGGCCCTCAAGCATCAGCTGCGGGCTCACGCACAATGGACTGGCCGGCGAAAGAGTAGTCCTTGGTGGGGATGGAGCTGAAGGTGTGGTTGGGGCTGGTAGTTGGATAGGAATAGTAAACCTATGGGTGAGCACGGGTGGTGCTAATCATGTAGCGGCACTCACCAGCTGAATCAGATAGTTTCTCCTTCACAGTGTGTTGTTGGGTTTGTCATGCCGCTTTGTTTTCGTGATCTCCAAATGAAGTATCTCGGGAAGTATCTTGGGAGTAGACATTATCATTATCATCATCATGCTTTGGTAGGACCTCTGAGGATGCTTCCTTTTGTTCCGTCTCATAATCCTCAGTGTTTCAGTTCACCTTCATTCTGGTAACGAGTGTCCAAATGCAGCTGTTTGTGACGGTTGGAACGGTTGCTTGGGTTAGTCAGCATCTGGACCGTATGTCGCCTCTTCTGTTGGGCTCAGTTTGCAATCGTCCACTTTGCGATCTGGTGATAAGGTTGTCTAACAACGCCAGTTTCCCATCGTCCTTCTTGTTTCATTGTAAATGGAATGCCGCCAAAACTGTTGTTCAATGCTTTTGTCCGGCATTCCTAAGAATGGCCACGAAAAGTGTGCGTGCATATTGCTGAGCTCAATTAACCTCTAAACCGCCACCTGATCTACAACTGTTAACACATCTAAACTACGAGCGTTGCGAAAAGTTACCAAATCTGAGCATGCTAACTCGCGTGTTTTAGGGCATTATGCAGTGGCCAGTTTGTCGCTGTTGTATCCACTTTAGCAGTTATTGAGTGCTGGGAAGTACATCTAACTGTGAGCCAGCTAAGAAAGGATTGAGAGCCCGCCTTCGATTATTTCAGAAAGCTCAGCGAAACTAAAAACCATGTCTTCCTCAGATTGAATCATGCGTGCAGCAGAACTCTTTATAGAGGTCTACCCCGTCTGCCAAAAGGCGATTTCGGATCCATGTAAGACTAGCCAAGTGTCAAGGAAGGATGCTTTTCACCACGTTACACCGAATTCAAAATAGTGTCGTTTCAGACTCCTGCAGGACTCAAAACTTGTCTAATAACCTAAGTGTAGCCATGATTCCGCGTTATCGTCTGATTCAGCTGAAAATTTTAGCTCTGACAGGATATCTTTAGCCTTTCTGTTGAGACAAAGGTGCATGTAGTGAATTAAGACGAACCGTCATCATCAAATTGTTTACTGTTGGAACAAAGGATGCGGAAGTACGTCTTATCAGATGAAGCAGTTTACTCAATTAACCAAAAGTGGAAACGGGTAAGTTTGAAACATAGGGCAGGTGGTTTGAAGGCAAGCTATCCCCATGTGCTGATATTGGTCTTAGAATTTATTAGTTTCAGAAGGAATCCGGAGACACATACGGGCAGGATGTGGCTGTGTCTTTCCTGATGTTCTCAATTTGATAACCCGTCCTGCTGCTCTGTTTGAGATAACTTGACGAATAACTGCACTGCTGAAAAAGTAATATCCTTTGAAAGAGCTTGCTTTACATTACAGGCTTCAGCGGGCAACCGCGTAATCTCTGCGCTGGACACATCTCTTCCATACTGGTGAGGTTATTTAGCATTCCGTAGAACATTATCAAATACAAACTCAACATTTTAGTTCCCGGATGGCTGGCTAATGTGTTTTAAGGAACTGTGCCCAAAAGTCGTATAGGGCCACACCGTATTATTCCTGCAGATTGGAAAAATTTAGATGTGTGGAAAACAGACCAGCAAACTCAAGGTGACTCTGACTAAGGCATCTGGATATTTGCGTGGATTGTGAGGTTGCTGCGTAAGCCATGTCCGGGGGTTTCAGCCCTCGACCGGCTGCCTGCTTTACTGAAAACAGATTTTGAATTCAACTATGATGTTCGCCAATAGGTTTCGCATCTGAGCCTAGAAACTCACTGCCCCGTAAACGTTTATGTCGTTGCAAGGCGGATGATAGTGTGCAGCTATCAGCAGTCCAAAAATGTTCACTTGTACGCCACAAATGATGATAATAATAATGTTTATTCCCACCTGGTGGGTGACATGCCGTCAAGCATGATCATAATGTTACAGTCAGAATAACAGCATGACTGGCGAGGTTTGTGGGTACAGGAGATTGCGCAGAAAAAGGACAGTGTCATAAACAGTGGGCATGTTAGAATTTGAAGGTGGCGGGCAAAAACAAAACGAGCGAGGGCAAAACAAGAGGCATCGTGCCTGACACATGACAAGAAAACTGCAAATTTCGAAACTGAACAACCAAAAAATGGTTCCATGGAAAACAGCAGAGTTGGCGTAATCCAGCCGGTCAATCTGAACTAAAACATAAACCATAACTGGGGCCTCGTGGCTTTAGACTGTTGGGCTTATGGCCAGCGTCACAAAAAGCGTGAGTGAGGATGATCAAGTAGAGGGATTAGCAATGCGGATAAATGGTAGCAGAAATCTAAGAATCATGGTCTACATTGAAATTGTAGAGACTCAATGGCGTTGCTGATATAGTGGAGCCTGTGTGAAAGTTCCCTCGAAGAGTGAGCATTATTTTTGGCAGTTTAGGTGCCATTAGTAACGAAAATTTAGCAACCTCTGCGCTCAACGTAGAACTGTCGGAACCTGCGTCCGTAATTCAAATGTAGTGTAGGTTGTTACTTTAAACTCGGGTTAATCGCAAGTAATCGCAACAAACGTAAATCTCGCCAGTGGCTTTGAATACCGCTTATTTTATAGTGTTCCTCATTGATGGCTATGCTAGTTGAGCAAATCGTTAGGCTTTCAGCACACTGAATGAATATTCTGCAGAACTGTGTGGACTTCACATGGAGAATGGAAGCCAATAAAATTGATTTCTGCTTAAACGTGGGACGACAGGAAATTTGTCCCCATCAACCATATACATAACTCACTCTTCTGTTACTGTTTTGCTCCCCGAACTTCATAGTCCGATCGCAACTGTTTCGTCACCAATCTATGAGGCACCGTCAGAGGAGAGATGACTGGACAACCTAAGATAATTCCGCCTGCGTTTGTGTAGTTTCTAAATGGCACTTTATACCCCAAACATAAGTGCATGGCCGCGAACTGGATCGTGCGTAACTTAAGTAGTCAACTGGGAACCTGGGTTGCTTTGTGTTCTTTTTTACTTGCATGCGGCCGGCCGGTTCCTTCGTTCTTTGTAGTCTAGTTTGCCTCCACTCGGTTAGTAAATAAATAACCTGCCATTAGCGGTTCCTGTTCTTTGTTCCGATTTTCTTTTGATTTCCCGCGTGGTTTCCAGTTCATTCAAGTGCATTTTTTCTGCTCATAATGAGTGACCGACTGGGTCTAGCTCTCAGGCACCCCACCGCAGCAAACTCCCACTTCGGTATTTTTGATGCGTGCGTATATGTTTGGACGCTGTCCCATTTGATCTGATGTCCTCTTCTGCCTCCGTGAAATGAAACAATAACATAAAGATGTTTATTCCCAGCTGGTAAGCGGCAAATCATGAGGCATGAGCCTAATGGTACAGTCAGAATAAAAGTATAACTGATAGGATTTGTGGGTGCTAAGGATCGTGGAAACGGGGCAGTCACAAGAATAGTGGGTATTATCCGACGCAGATGCAGTCAAACCGGAAATGGTGCAATCTAAATGCGGTGTACATCAAGGGCTTATAAACGCAATTATTAGGGTTTTTCCTATGTTCTGGGGAACATGTCAAGCTGAAGTAAGATCAGACCGTTGCAATTTGAAGATGGCGGCCAACAACACAACGGGAGGAGGCAAAATTAAAGCGTCCTGCCTGCTACGTGATAAAAACTGCAAATTTGCGGAAAATGAGGAACCAGACCAACGGATCCTGTGAAGCTGCAGTGTTACAGTGATCCGGTCGGTCAATCAGAACCGAAACTGAAAGCCATTACTGAAGTTCCATGGCCTTAGAAAGTCGAGTTTATGGCCAAGTTCCCCAAAAACGTAAGTTGGATAACGAAGTGGGGGAAATAACTGTAGCTGGAATCTCAGCTTCACGGCGTACAGTAAAACGGTATCGACTCAGTAGGTTTGCTGTTGCAGCGGGGTAGGTCGTGAAAGTTCCCCTGGAATATGAGTTAGTGCTAACACACAGGACGGAACCCGAACTGTGTAGAAAATGATTGACGCCATAGCATGTCGTTTGCACGCAAGCCTGTGATTGTGTACCCTGGTGGCCGTGTGGATATAATGTTCATCGCAGTCGCTTCATTGAATTCTGCGGACGACTTCTGCAATCTTCACAACACCCAGTCTTCTCTTCCATTTCAAGTTGGTTCTTCCCAATGTGTTTCTAAGTCCTAATGCAACTGTTATTCCACGTTATAAATTTACTGCAGTCATGTGGCTGTGAGTTTGACATGCGGAAGGTTAGTTTCGTCTCCAGGTCTAATTGAGTTGGCAAAGTAGCCTGGATTTGAGGTTGCAGAGCTCTTCACATAGAGTACCTCAAAAAGGCATTATTTTTGAAACTCCTAAAAGACCATTGGTTCTATTTCACCTTCAATACTTTTGAATTGCGGTGCATCTAGATCCCGTTGAATAGGGCTTGAACTGAAAGTGGGCTGCCTGGCACACATACAATAGTTTGCAACCCTCTTCCTTCCTAATCGTTCCGTTAACGGTTCTTGGGCTTTCAAAAGATCCGTCACCCTTACAGAAATTAAAGTGAACGATGTGAAAAAAGTTACACAATAAGACCTTATTAGTTTACCGGCTTTCATCCTTGACTTTCCCAGTCTTTTCAAAAATTGTCCAGTAATGATTATGGCATCTTTTGACCCATAGTTCAGTTGTGATATCCGCTTCCATATTTCCCATTAGATACGGTAAGTGGGTATTTTTAGCATCAAAGCAGTTTTTGCAGTTTCTTTGTGAATCTTTGGAAGCTGTGTATCGGGTTGCTTCTGATCTGCAGGTCTTTATTCTCTACTGCTTTTTCTCCTTGATTTTGTGAAATTATCTGCATTTCTCACAGGTTTTAATTCTTTAGTTTGCAAGTTTGGCTATGTTGTCTGTCTGAAGACGGAACTACATGTTTGTCTTTTGGGGTTGCTTTGATTTTGTCGATGTATAATATTTTTTGCTGAACGGCTTTCACTCTTACATTTCAACCTGATAAATTGATAGCTGTTACGTCCGCGGGCCCAATGCTCTCAAAGTCTTGGTAGGTCCTGTTACTCGTGATAGGTTGGACGCTGGTTTGGTGTGTTGTTTGTTGAGTATCCTTATTGAGCCTGTTGTATTTAAGGGGAACCTCGTACTCGGCCAATGTTTTTTGATTGCCGGCATCTCTAAAATTTAAACATGACCCTTTGATAATTAGGTTTTTCTGCTGAATTGGGCAGCCTGCGGAAGAGATTTTTTATGCTGTTATGCTCATTTGGATTGACTATTCCGGAGAATTCACTACCAAACGAGGGGTCCTTTTTCAGTTGTCCCTCGCATTCTACAACCTGTGTCTCTGCTGAGTGATTCTGTTGGTTCAAGTTTAACTACCCTCATGCGTGCCCTCATTTTCGCTGAAAATTCTTTCTTATTTTTAGGCGGTTGTAAACTCCGGTAAGCGATAGAGTAACCATGTACCTACCGTTATGTGAATTGTGCTTCTGTGATTCAAGGTGGTTCCGTCCTACCTAGCAGAAGACACCGCTTGGAAATACGCTATGCCATGGTATTTCGTAGGGGAGGTACTTCCCGAGTTATGCCAAAAGTCCTCCATGTTTTCCAGTTAGAGTGCACAATATACAATACCCGTTATAGAACTCCAGATAGCCTCTGTGTAAAACTTTTCTTACAAATTTTCCAAATGAAGGATCCCCGGATCCAAGCTACACATATAGCGTTGGTCCATGAATTGAGGAACCCGAAATCCGGGGCACTTAATGACCAATGGGCTCCACGTGCCTGCTAGCTAAGACGGTATGACTAACGCTCCGAAGGTTAAATCAGTGAGTACCTTAGATTTACTCTTTGTACTTTGTGAAGTATAGGTTTAGGAAAACAATTTCATGACTTTCCAACTTCCCTCTGACACCAGGAGGGTGCTTGCGGTACTGGTCGTGTAAACTTGGCCCGTGTTTTCTACCCAGATTTTTAGAGAGCCTTTGATTCCGTAAACCATTTAATGACACCCGTAAACTCAAATTGGCTATTAGGGAATGGATCTCCGTACTCCTCTTTGATGGAAGCTTACTGTTAAGTTGAAAAGTTGAACCAAAGATCGCGGAACACTGGCAAGTGACGTTCCACAGAAAGATACTTAAACTACCACTGTTACTGACTTATGTAAGCAAGCTTGTGCCCGGTCTTGATAGGACTTTTTTGTCTTTTGGCAATAGTGTAAACGTTGTGATCATACCAGACATTGGAGAAAGTTCCAAAAGTTTGGAATTAGCCGCTAAATAATTTAAATCGTGGCATTTACTTCCTATAATGTTGAACTGATCCCTCTTAACAATCAGGATACGGACAGGATGCAGCTAAATATTTTACAATTAAGTGCGTCTAAAGAGAACGAGAATCCAGGTGTCCTTATTACCGAAAGTTTCTTACAAATGACTGAAACCGCTGGTCACCTAAAAAAACAAAAAGGAACTATGTACCAAATAAATCGGCTGCAAAGTGGCCGTCTGAAGTACTGGCTATATCACACTCTGATTTTGTTAACAACAAAACGTAAAAACTTGAATGTCAAGGGCGCTAACGTTACGTTAAACAGGCTAAACATTAGCAACGGGGTAGATATCAAGACCCCATAAACACTCTGTGAGAAGAGACCGGGGATTTTGTGGCAGTGTAGTCCAGAATGTTGTTTACAGTAAAAGCTTATTGTCGGTGAGGTCTGTCAGGGTTACCAACAGGCGAGTTGGTGGGTCCTAGAAATGGGCCATAACTGAGGAGACATTTCAAGACCTGTTAAGTGAAGCGCTGGGGGCTGGCTTTACAGTCTTTTTACACACGAAATGGCAAGCCCAGCCGGTAACTTGCCAAAAACATTCAGCGAACCCTCAAGGCTTGACCCCAGAAACCTCCAACGAGAAAGAAGACGAGTATACGATACCCGATTTCTAGTCTCATCTATTAGGTTTGAGCTGACAAAGGGAATTGAGCTTACTGACTCAACTGGTGTGCACTGGGAAGCTGACGAACATCGCAATGTATGATGTATGGTGTATGATAAGATCGATTTGTCTGGCTTCTAACTATCTAGGACCGAAAATCAAGTTAACTTTACTAACTCGAAGGTTAATTTGCGGCGCATTTCCTCAAATAACTCAGCTACCAAGAAAGAAAGTATGAACTCTCGATAAGTCTGGCTCATAGCCTCTGTACATGCGCAGTCAAAACTCGGATCTCCTACTAGTCGACCGTAGTCAAAATCAGGCCCGTCCAAATGAAGTCACTTACCTTGTCCTAGATTCCTTGGCGTCAGCATTTTGACAATTGAAGCAAGCAAGAAGAGGCTCTCTTAGCACAAATGCCCGATAGCTCGGTGAATAATGTGCACACATGTATAGGATGAATACCGTAAGACGTGGCGATTGTGCAAGTGGGGCAACGCGTGTTGCATGGACGTTGACAGAGACCACTCAACGAATATTTTGAGGTGAGGCCATTAGGTGTGCTGAAGGATACAAGCTTACAATATACAGCTTGATTCTGGAAACAATCTGGATGTTGCCCCTTGGAACAAAATACTGAAATCTCAATAAGTTATATAAAATAGATAGTTTAATTGGGAGACATCTAATGGATTAATAAATACAGATAATGAAATATAAAATGTGGGACCGAATGAGTCCAAAAGAATTATTAGGAATGAGTGGTTACGTGGTCAACTACGAAAGGCTACATGGAGAAAACCAGGTCACTGGTACAAAAGAACATGGTGCCCAAGCCTACACTGGAGTGGTTATTCTCTCTAGCGAGCTGCTTTCTGATATAGGAACGTAGAATTCTTCACTCAGAAAAGGAGCCAGTGATAGTATGTGGAGATAAAAAGTTGTCTTGAGTAAGCCTCACCTGTGTCGCGGCGGATTTTGGGTAGAAGAAAGAACGGTTTTCAGAGGCGACGAAAAGCGGCCAAGATAAGAATGGTGACGGTACAAGCCACAGAGGCAAAAATGACGGCAGGTGGGTTTGCAGATGGCCCGGACTATGCTGGAATGAAGACCTTTGCACTGGGTGTTATATTTAGTGTACAAAAATTGACAACGAACCCAAACAAGGTTTGGAAGCGTTCCGCTGAACTCACACATCTGGGCCTCGGGTTAAAAGCTTGGGGGGCAAAGAAGCTGGTGAACAAATAAAGTAGATTCTGACGTTAGCCTGTGGAATGGATGAGGCATAGCTTAGCCACTCAATTAGTCCGCTGGCTAACTTTTACACTTGGCGTGTCTAAGTCTCAATCTGGCAGATGGCATGAGCGTGGAACGTGAACAAGATATGGCGCAGGTAAAAGAATGGCCATGTTTTCTCGTGTATGGCTTTGACCTTCTGAATCCAACCGGAGTTGGAACTGTGATTTCTAGTGCAGACCTGAGGGAAACATGATTAAGACTCCGCCATCGTATTTACAAGATTTCAACCTTGACCAGCCTTACTTCTGCTTCATTCGATATGGCGAGCACCTTGTCGTGATGTATTTTGGAATATTTTTAGGAAATTATTGCATATCACAAAGGCTGTGGTAATGATGTTTGCAAGGACCCGTTGGCAAACGGTGTTTTCTTCTACCTTGGCTCTATTTCTTGTTAACTTGCACTTTGCACAATTTTTATCCCGAAACATATCCACGCGCCCTTCAAGCAGATTTATTCCCTATTAGTGCTTCTATACCTTCATCAGTCTAGAGGGTAAATTAGATGGGGTTGGTGGCCTTAACTTGAAGCACTTGGTTGAAGTGCCTTTAAGCAGGGGTCACCTGTAGCTTCATCCCTTTTCAGTTGGTAGGAACAGCTCAGTTTCGTATTCGGTTAGGCGTTATGTGTAATTGAGAGGTTCAGTCTTTAACCGAAACCCGTTTCTATATCGCTTTCATCGCTATCCTAGGCCGAAAAAACGTTACCTCGAGATTTACAACCAGTCGAGGTAGTGCTTGCCATGTAATGCTCCTAGGGCTCCAGGGGGGACGTCCTGGACATGCTTTAATTATTGTTCAAGGCTTTTTTGAGACTCATAAAGTGGACACAGTCAAATGGCTAATGCAACCCCAATTGCAGTTTTGACGACGAGCGGCTCAAACTAAATAATAATTTCACAAATTAATTAAGCTAATAACGTGATATTCTGTCGGGGTATCGGTTAAGTCCACGTTAAGCTGCGAGTACATTCAAAGTGGTTGGGGGTGTGGTCGTCCAAAAACAGATGGACTCAATTCATTCGCAAACGTACGCGACTGATAAAACAAAACAGCTTAATTAGACTAGATTGTCTCTGAATACCAAATGCCGATATACCGATAGGCGAAATCCGTATTAACTGTGTGAGTGCTTTGCCCTCCATTGGATTCAGCACAGGTAGGTATCGAATTGGCCGCGATAAATGGCCTGTTCCCATTGTGCTTTCCGTGGCTGTTTTGTTGGGTTCACTAGGCCCGAAGTCAAACTATCCAGATAATGACAATAAACACCAGATAAATGGTCTCAACCAACTCTTAGATATGGCTGCGCACCCCGACTACTAAGAAAAATTTAGATGTTTGCTATCCAAAAAACATTACGGTTGAGTTAGAAAAGGCTGGTTTTGTCGGCCGCAAGCGCTTAAAGCGGCTGGAGGAAGGCATAAGCGCGTACTGTGGAAATCTAGATTGATTATCTAATAGGGCAAAACCATATTCCCAAGTCATCTTTACTTGCCAACTCACAGAAACAACGTCGATAGTAATATTTTCCGTAACACAACCCTCAAAATACGGTAGGCTTCGGCTCATTGAGAAAATCAGGCGGCAAGGTTTCACAGTGAATAAGAGTGCGGAACGACTTTTTGGAAAACTTGTGATACTGCGTAAATCTAATTAATATTTCGCCGTGCTAAACAGGCCTCTTTGTCTTTAGCAGCGTACGTCCCCCGGAAGATGGTTGCAACTGTGAACTATTATCAATATTCTGCAAAAAATCGTTGATTTTATCCGCATGGGTCAGGTGGGCTCATTTTCTGCAAAGCCGGGAGCAATTAATTTAACCTGCCAGGTTCCACCTTAATCCGTATATTCACACAAGGATTTTATAATTTTCACATCCTTTTTAACTTCATAATCACAGCAAGCATTCGGGAACATTTCATATTCCAACACTAGCTCCACCAACTTACTAAACCCGCGCTAGATCATCAACGTAGACGAGGGGGCCATAGACTATTTGACTAAGTTCCCGAAGGTAACGCCATTGGGACTGTGTAAAATTTCAAGTTTTCCCAAACATTAAATATTTTCAGAATATTGTTGATTACATTCCGAATCCCCACGAAATCTGCCACCACGAACACGGCCTAATCAAGCTAACCAATGAGTCCATCAATATAAGGTTGATGAAAAAAGGCTTCGGAAACTGTGGTGTTTTAAAGGTTACTATGTCAGTTGAACAATGCCCCTGTCCAATGCTTTTTTCAGCAAATTCTTTATGCGAGTAGCTTGTTTGGATACGCAATTTTTCAAGGTCAACAGGTATTCGGAATTTGAAAATGGTGTTCAATGAAGCAGAATTTCTCAACTTGCAGGAAAATGTGATCTTCCTCGAAATGGGTGGCTGTTGCAGGCATTTGTCCAGCTGTAATAATTTTTGAAATTTAACACAGCCTATGCGGGAGGATTACCCCTGTGTCTAAAGTCTGTCTGGAATCCTCTGCTAGAGAAAACGGCTGCTGTGGCCCGTAGCCTGTAGAAGCACCCATCAACGTCTAATAACTTCTACGAGGTTTGCAGAAAGTAAGGACTTCAGCATATAGGTTATACTTACAGCAATCCATTGAATGGATGAAGGCGTGAAAATCATCGTCAGTTGTGTACTGTGCCCGTAGCTTCAGTTTTATGGTAAACACCTTGATGCCACCATTGAGGAATTCAGATCATGCTAACCAGCAAGATAGTCCTCCATTACAAATAGCAAAAAATAACGGGCTTTCCGTACTCGGCCACAGGCAGTAACCAGATAGTTTGTGGCTAGGGATGTACATGGTAAGCTGCTTATGACAACGCCAAAAATTCAGTCTCACCCTATCTGAAGGTAAGCCTGCAAATCCGAGTGGAAGTCGCCCGTAGACTGTCGTTGCTTGCACGATACAACAATGAGAACCTAGCAGACGTGTACGAATAACATGTTGACATCTGTTAAACTGGCGAGATGCAACCCGCGTTGATCACGGCGGAGACCTAAATGAAACTAGATGTGGTGCAAGATCAACATGCGGCTAGGGGTCCTCGATGCTTAATCAGCCCATGCATAATCTACGTCTATCATGGCGGACAGCTCGACCAACAGACTCTCGCTCGTCTTCATTGGGCAAGGTCAGTGGTCGAAGTTGAAAGGGAGGAAAAAATTGAGTTTTCTCAGGCGTCTTGATAATTACATATGTGTTGAAGGGAAAAATACCGCTTCCTTGATGCGTAGCATTCATTGAGGTAATAACGTCCTGGAATGAACAGAAGACATTAGTTTGTCGAAACATTACCGGTAACAAACTGATTTCGGTACCCACTGTACAAAGCGAGCACTTTAGCGGTTACGATTGCGTAGAACCCCAGCCACTGGATGTCACCCTCAAGTTCAGATTCGTGTTGTGTTACATCTTGTGGCGGATATCCACTGAGTATAAGGCTACAAGAAATACGAGGCTTACCTAAATTCCATGGTGCCTCAGTGAAGTATGAATACACTGGAATCCAATCGACCGTAAAGCTAGAAGTGAACGAATTTGATGCTTGATCTAGCTGGATTAAGGGTTGTCGCTCTTTTCTCAAAAAAGGGCGTAGCTTGACTGCCACATGAAAACTGTAGCTGCAGTCGTTTGTGTGGCCCTCTCAAGAGCCGGCGATTGTACTCGTTTTGTACCCTTCAGATTGAGTTATCGTCGTCTTTTAACACGAACCGGCTATCGCAAACTGTGCTATTACTATTATACCATAAACATACGGCTTCAATTTGTTCCTCTTTGGGGCCGAATATGTAGGGCACACACAGACTTCTGGGACATACTGTCATAGAAATCTGTGCTTCTGTTCTAGTCAACATTATGGGATGGCCTCTTTGCCTATTGCTTGGCAACCTGTGAGCTTCCTGTAGGGGCGGGGGCCTGACCACAAAAATAATGAGCTAAATGTGCACTCATCTCGGGGACAAGCACTCTCGGGGACGAGTCCGAAGAACCTCACTGCACAGAGGGTAAGGGCCATTACCGCAGCAGTTGATGTGATACGGTAAAAAACTTTTTTGGAAACCAGTGATCAGTTGAACTATTTGGCGGGTTACGAAGATTATAAAAACCAAATTTTGTGTCCACAGACTGCCATACGGGTCGTGGCCCACTACCTCCGATCACCGACGGCAGGTCGTCCGTCGCGAAAGAC
>SJOL01004228.1:186418-199696 GCA_004794785.1 Opisthorchis felineus | reverse complement strand
TTCTACGGAACAAGTCGCCATATGTTCCAACCCCCAACCTGGAGGACCAGGAGACTGTGTTCGTCAGACCTCTAACCATTGACCAACCTGGTATGAGAGACTCTGTGAGTGTCGCGGGGACACCCCCCAGTATAGCTCAATGGGTCGCTGAGGTGCGCAAACCGTCACACCACGGTAAGGTCCAGTCTCTTCGTGACGGGAATAACATGTTGACATCTGTTAAACTGGCGAGATGCAACCCGCGTTGATCACGGCGGAGACCTAAATGAAACTAGATGTGGTGCAAGATCAACATGCGGCTAGGGGTCCTCGATGCTTAATCAGCCCATGCATAATCTACGTCTATCATAGTGGACAGCTCGACCAACAGACTCTCGCTCGTCTTCATTGGGCAAAGTCAGTGGTCGAAGTTGAAAGGGAGGAAAAAATTGAGTTTTCTCAGGCGTCTTGATAATTACATATGTGTTGAAGGGAAAAATACCGCTTCCTTGATGCGTAGCATTCATTGAGGTAATAACTTCCTGGAATGAACAGAAGAGATTAGTTTGTCGAAACGTTAACGGTAACAAACTGATTTCGGTACCCACTGTACAAAGCGAGCACTTTAGCGGTGACGATTGCGTAGAACCCCAGCCACTGGAAGTCACACTCAAGTTCAGATTCGTGTTGCGTTACATCTTGTGGCGGACATCCACTGAGTATAACGCTACAAGAAATACGAGGCTTACCTAAATTCCATGGTGCCTCAGTGAAGTATGAATACACTGGAATCCAATCGACCGTAAAGCTAGAAGTGAACGAATTTGATGCTTGATCTAGCTGGATTAAGGGTTGTCGCTCTTTTCTCAAAAAAGGGCGTAGCTTGACTGCCACATGAAAACTGTAGCTGCAGTCGTTTGTGTGGCCCTCTCAAGAGCCGGCGATTGTACTCGTTTTGTACCCTTCAGATTGAGTTATCGTCGTCTTTTAACACGAACCGGCTATCGCAAACTGTGCTATTACTATTATACCATAAACATACGGCTTCAATTTGTTCCTCTTTGGGGCCGAATATGTAGGGCACACACAGACTTCTGGGACATACTGTCATAGAAATCTGTGCTTCTGTTCTAGTCAACATTATGGGATGGCCTCTTTGCCTATTGCTTGGCAACCTGTGAGCTTCCTGTAGGGGCGGGGGCCTGACCACAAAAATAATGAGCTAAATGTGCACTCATCTCGGGGACAAGCACTCTCGGGGACGAGTCCGAAGAACCTCACTGCACAGAGGGTAAGGGCCATTACCGCAGCAGTTGATGTGATACGGTAAAAAACTTTTTTGGAAACCAGTGATCAGTTGAACTATTTGGCGGGTTACGAAGATTATAAAAACCAAATTTTGTGTCCACAGACTGCCATACGGGTCGTGGCCCACTACCTCCGATCACCGACGGCAGGTCGTCCGTCGCGAAAGACAAGCATTCGCCCAAAATGGTTTGGCTATGAAAAATCTACTGCTCAATGACTTTTGTGGCTTTCCTAGATTCTAGCGACTGAATTTTATCCAACATCCCCTTAATTTATTTACACAAGCCATCAGAAGTTGACGGTGGCTGTCCGGTACCAAGTGTAAGGGGAGTCCATATCTCCGAAAGGTCACAGTCAGATACCGACTGGTAGTGTGTGGGGAAACAGCCTAAGAAAACACTTACGAATAGTGTTTCTTACTGATTAGAACGGTCTGGTCCCTGAGTTCCAGGAACAAATGATTACAATGGAGCCACATGGTCTGGTGGAAGTTACAGTTTCATCTGCCGGCATATGTGTCAGCTGTCTGGGAGCACTTGACGACTTGGACCAGGGACCGTAAATTTGTTGATGTAAATTCCCTCCCCCTTGGATTCCACTCGGGCCAGTCCGGGTGGTGCGTACACAGCCTACTTGTGGGTGAGGTGTGAGACGAGCCTTAGATCTACGGGGCGCATTATTTGCATGTTATGGTAGAACCTCTGTGTCAGTCTTATTAAAGACAGAAATCTTACAGTGCTGTATTGTCTAGCTGAGCCAGGTGACGGCTGTTAGTAGTGTATGTGACCAAAATGCACGAGTTATATGATAATACATCTCTCCTGGTAGCTACGCGAATGTAACATTAGCACACCTTTACATTGCAGCCGAACACGACTCTGGCCGCCAGGAGTTATGTCGCCAGTTTGTCGGCAAAAAAAGCCTTCAATTCGCACCATTTGCCCATCATCATTCAGGACAAAATAGGCACCTTATTCATAAGTGCAAATTGCTATCTTTCCGCAATGCCATACGCTACCGGGAGTCCGGTTTCCATGATAACTATGGTCAAGAAGATGTAGGGATTTTTGTCTACAAGCCGCACATTGGTGCTTTAAAAAGGCTCACACAAACAGGTTCCTTGAGGGTGCTCCATCGACATTCACAACATCTGGAAAGCGCCATAGTAGCACTCTCTGCTACCATCGGGCGAAGCACATGTGGCTGTAATGCACTTCCCCCAAATGCGACACAAGCACCCTTCTGAACTCGCGAAGCTTCGCCAGGACTGAAGGCATATCACCTGCGACAATTAGACCCATCTATCCGTCATTTACTCAACAGAGCAAGTTGACACCTCCAGTGGTAGCTGTAGAAGTGCTGAGTTATAAGAACGTTGCAGAATTCATCGACTACAAACCGCCACACTTCATGCAAGGGTGTTCCATATCTCAGCAGAGCCATGCAGGTGCCCAAACCCTCTTTGGTTAGGCCTCGGTGTACAATAATTCGGTTGTAAAGATCTTGGTCACCTTACGAGCACGTTAAAGATAAGAACAGCTAAGAATAGGTGGTTTCCGTCCCCCTTTAGGCAAATCCGAATCTGGGAACCGTTGCTCCGTTTACGATTCATCATTGGCGAATACGTTCAAGTTAAATGCTCCTTCGGATTTCTCGGCTATCTCCTGGTTTCGGAGGTCGCACGCTGCATTTGTGGTACACCCGCTCCTAACGCAAAACAACACTGGTGCTTTTCTGTTCGCTGCGTGTACAAGTACGATAGTTATCCCCCAAGTATTCACTCCTCAAAGGAAGAAAACCCATAATAGAAATCCAACAATCACTGCGTCATAGCAGTGCAAATGTAAAACTGAACGTGCTTCAAAGATTCACAAGGGAGGTTAACTAAAACAGACTCAAACCAAATAAAGGTAGAAAATGGTCAGCCTCCACTACCTTCTCACTCGAGCCTGTAGCTGCAACTACGAAATAATGTTTCACCCAGGCCCAACCGCCTCTGAGATAAGTTCGTGCTAACTTGCTGGACCCTTCGTTCGGATTTAACCGACCTAGTTTTCCGCTGCAATCTCAGTTTGCCCCTTCCACATGTCCAACGATTTCATCAAAGGTGTTCGTTCGGCCTCATGCACTAGCACTATCTCCCCATCGAAAATATCCTTTACACCTGAATTTCGCACAACAGCGACACCAGCGGGTCTGCTTAGTTTCACTTTAAACCATATTTATGAAACGAAACTGTCATTTGTCTAGACTTTGAATTCTTCCACCTCCATCTCCATTTTCCTTTTTGTGACCCTGGCCACCGCCCACGGTCACTCATGACCAGCAATGATTTTCAGTTTTAGTTCAAGTCAACCAGCTACATTATTGAACTAGTCGTACCTCACGCCCGATTGTTCTGTTTTTTACTTCCCACAACCACGGTGACTTTTCAAGTAATTAGCGTGTCTCATCGCTCGTACTTTCCTCCCCGTCGTGTTATTGTCCACCGCGTTCGGGTTGTAACGACCCGACCAGGCCTCTATTGGCTTGCTCCCTTCAACTTGGGAAATTGACTTATCATTATATCATTATACATACAGCGAAGCTCAACATTTTAACGGAAAATTTTCCTTCCACACACAGCGGACCTGGAAAAAAATGCACATGTGGGATAAAGACCAGAGATCAAAGAACTCTGCAAGTTGTTAAATTTGGGGCCGAAAGTTAACAGTATGCTAAAACAAGTCTTTTGACAAAACGTCCCCCTTTAAAGGGGCTAAGGTAGTTCAAATAAAAACGAAGAAATGCTTCAATTTAATTTTAAGAATCCTTTGTTCGAGCGGCAAGCTGGGAAAACTTTTTTTCAATAATTCGGGGGTAAATATTTTTCTTCAGCCGATCACTGGAGGCAAACAAAAATTAGGTTCACCAAGAGAGTGGTATCCTTGAGTGGAAAATTTTGCGAGCGCTAGTCCAGTCTGACCATGCATTTTAGTAGCATTTCGCTAGCCTCTGTTTGTTCAGGTGAACGAAAATTCAGGGTTACCAGGCAAGGTCAATTCATATGTAAATAAAGGATAAATGCAAAACGTCTCAGAGCTGATAAACATTGCATGGGGTCCTTCAATTATGATGTGGATTACAAGCAAATTCCAGCTCATATTCCACCCATCTGGATACCTGAACTAGGTTTTGGTCCATTTAGCTGGCCCAGTGCCACATAATGGATGAAGTAATCCACGGAATTTCCTTACGACGCTACCCTAGCGACGCTCTATTTTTCGTGTAATATTTAAGGCTTATTTGAAGTATTGTATGATGTTGATGTATCTAATTGTCCCTGTGAATAATCCATGCTTCTGTGTGCAAATACTCAGGCGATGGGGAAGTATCCCCTAGCGAGCTGCACATCGCTTAAAACCATCCTGGTGAGACATATTTCCCAAGGAACAGCATACAGTCAAGTATCCACAATTCCGTCAGAAAGAACAAGAAAATCACCAGAAATTCTTGTCTTTATCACCGTGTGGGCCGTCTCTAACCCTGGCTTATTAGTGTAACTGCCATTTCTTACCTGGTACAGACCATTATGAGAACGTAATTATGAATAACAGCCCGATGTAACAGCTAACGACGGCCACTCACAAACGTGGGCGTGTGTGTTTTCGCTCTAGCAGTCCCTTTGACAATAAGTTAAAGGCGATCTTTTTAGCTTTCCCGCTGCTCTGAAAGTGGATAAGCATGTATGGGGGAAATCACTCGATTTTGTTACAGTGCCTTCTAGCTTCTGGAGCCCCTGTCTTTTTCGTGTGCTAGTCACTGTTACGGAAGACCATCTGGATGGCATATTCCAGGATAGTGGCGTTGTGCATATGCTTTACTTAGCACCCATTCGCTTTCTTAAGAAGTGTACTCATCAAGTTTCCAAAGTGAACCAACCCACGTTGCGCACGAATGACCAGCTTGTGTGATTTGGAGCTGGTGCACCCCGTATATGAGAGGAAACGTGGGTCGGTTCTCTGCAGGATGTCCATATAATACCTGAATCCTCGTGGTTTTTATCACTGGCAAGAAAGACAAACACCTCGTACTTACATGGCGAAAGTCAGACGCTTCAAAATAATTTGCCCAGGACGATTCGCCCATACATGCCATCATCGCTGACGATGTCTGGGAAACGTTGAGACAGCTGATTAGAGTTAAAGCAAATGATACTAAACGGGCCCTGCCTCAAATTCAGAGTACGTAGCCATCTCCACGGAGCTTGGCAATAGCTGAAAACATGTCGACCATCTGGATGAACAAAACGCAGGCATTGTCCTACTCAACAACCTAGGTCGGCATTTGGCGCAATAGCTGTAGACATCATGGGTGGTCAACGCCTTCGTGAATTTAGCATATTATTGCGCCTACGATCACGATTATCCCTCTTTAATCAGAGCACTGTATTCGTTTGACTCGTCATGACTGGGGTAATGGGTAACGAGAGGCCTGTCAAAAGGAGCTTGCCAATCGGGTGGTTTGGCTTCGAGTGGTTTGAAGTCACCCTCAAGAATTGATTGAACCAACTTTACTGGACAACCAGTGTTTTCTGCCATTGAAAATTCACTGGACTGACTTGCCTTGACAAACTTCTTGGTCTCAGTTTTGCCTGATGGTTTCCCTGTTGCAACGGTAAAAAACTTTATCATAGATAATCCGTGACAGTCTAGGGAGATTTGAGGTCCCTATTAAGTGCCATCAAGTGCTAAAATTTCATACAAAGGTTGCATTTGTCCAACATACCGCTTCAGAAAAACTTTGGGTGTGTCCGTAAGGGTGGGCTATGCCCGACCACGCCGGCAATTTTATATTACGCAGCGTGCTCTTTCAGTTCACAAGACTCTCGACCTTGACCTCGGAATAAATAGCGGGAGTTCAATGTGGTGTATGGATAATCAACTTTTGGACATCCATGAAACAAAATATTTGTTGAAGTTAAGGAGTTCGCTATATGGCCTGTCAGAATCGTTATTTTACGGGACGATATAGTTAGCTTCATGCTGTACGGATTATCGCCCTAGTAAACACCCCAGCTGGTACAATTCATAATTTACTGAGAATTGTAAGGGAAGTTTCCGACGGAAAGCTTCGGAAAACCGTCACATCCTTGGATTATGTGGCGGTGTCTCTTATCTCACGTGCGAATATGTTGCATTTTTATCCGACGACCGGAGTCCGGATGTGTTAAGTCTAAGAACTCACTCATACCACATGCTTGACCACGGAAACCTACTGTGTGTTATGAGTGCGTAGGCTTTGCTTTACATTCTGGGCAGCTGGCACTTAGTACTGATGTTCATACCGTTCCTCTTGGCAGATGGCTCACCAGGGTTCTTTTCTTCGTCCAAAAAGTATAATCTACGGTTGGAGCTTGTACAGACGCTAGCTACCAGGATTATATCAAAAATACGCACCTTCAGATACATCGACCAGTGTTTGTATTTGCGCCCATACGCCTGTGAATAAAGACGGAGTGAGTCTGGGTCAGGTTTTCATCTTTAAAAGTTTCTATATCGAGCTACACCCTGAACTGGAAATGGTTTTGTCCTGATGAGGACTACCCATATGAGGGAACCTGAGTTGCGACGCGCCGACCCTCCATTTCTTGCCTCTGAGTAAACCCATGAAAGTGATTATTGGAGAGCGAATTCCCACCACATTCGTTTGGTGCATTCAAAGAGACATTAGACAAATATCTTTCGCGTAATTTAGACACCTGAAGGTGCAGCCCAACACCCGGAGATCCACGCCCTTTAATTTTGAAGCAGAAACATCGTTATGAACAATTCAATTGCGGTGAACTCACAGGATATGAATGGCACAAACTAAGTCATCTTTTAATCTCGTCAATTTGAACATGAACCTCAATCTTCTGGTTTTTTAGTGGATGGCCGTTCGTTCGTAGGCAATGCTCGGTCTGAGGACCACAACATAGCTGGGCATTTTTGCAACGGTTGCGATCCGTTATCAGGTTGACCTAGCACTAACAGGTTACTGGTCGGCGTCGATTTTATGTTTGCCTAGTGTCAAGTTAGTACAATTGATTTCTCAAGTTTTAGAGACTGAGTGCGTACAACCTTATGGCTGTTTTATAACAAAACCGTCTGATTAGCAATTCGATTTACGACTACTTAGGTCATGGTTTATAAATTCTCACTTACAATGAATCTTCTAGCATTAGCTCCTGACTCCAGGGAGGGCATAACTGTAGTAAACATGGACAACTTAAAATCCTTCACCAGAATGCAAAACCGATTTCTTACTCACACGCTTGTTTACCCCGGCACCCGAGGTTTATTGGTGACACAGTTCACAGACTACCTTGGCGAACGTACTGTTATCATAGAGAGCATGAAAGGGCAATCGCCACCAGTCCCGATCTCTTTTGCCTTTACATAATAGTAATGAAACATGATCATATAAATGACCGTACAGATGTTACCACTATTCTATCCCTGCTGACTTTACGTCGCCTGCTCCCACTGCCTACCATTATCCATCCCGTTCTCCAAGACGTTCTCCAAGACATACTCAGTGAACTAATGGGGACGACGCATCTCGTGGGACGTAGAGCTTAAATACTTCGATACAACGAATAATTCGCCTGTCACACTAACTGTCATCCTGTATCCAGGCCCTCATGCGAATGCAACCTTAGTGTGCCTGCGCAAGGGACCTGTGTTTTTCATGTGCCTGCACTGCCAGAGCAAATCGACATCTTGGCCTCCTGAAGAGCGCACTTTGAATGTGCGAGCCGCCAGTCATCACAACTCTACTGACGGTACATACCATGCCCCATTTGGAATACGCCTTACAAGGTTAAACCCACAACTTCAGAAAAGTCACAACGCAGTGCCTTCAGATTTATGCACAAGTTTTTCACATCAGTACCAGTAGCAACGACTCTAATCCCCACATTTGCTTTAGGAGAGTACGGGACAACCCAATACTTGGTTGCAATGTTTTTTACAGTCTACAATGCCCATGCTGTGACATTATTTCATCTTATACAGCATAGCTCACGATTTAAAGCTGTTTAACCAAGATCAGAGGTAAAATTTGCAACTATTGCGTTGGTTCTTGAGTAGGTCGCTGCTGAGATCCATTTCTGACGGCTTAGTCTGTGCTTCTTTGTTCCCATCATTTAAATGTCACAAAATGACCCTCCAGTAGAACCCCAACATTTTAATGTAGCAACAGTTTCCCCTACTTCTAACCAAATGACCACACTGCCTTGTTTGAACTTTTATCCGCTCCTGTCTTCTCAAGCGACATATGAAAGTGTGGTCGGGTAGTGGGTGATACGTAGTGTGCTCAACTACTAGAAGAGCTCTATGATGGTATAATGTACGCATAAATCCAACTAGCCATGATGTTGCTCAGCCATCCACTAAGAATTGGATGACGAATTTTACACCGTGCCTTTCATATCAGGCTTATAAAAGCATTCTGTCGCTAGATCTTCAGCAGCCGAGTGACAGGGTAGCAGACGGGTCGGAACATTTCTGTTAATTAATTCACCTGTAACCTCTTCACCTTCTGCTTCAATCGTACGTAAAAAGAACGTTTCGGCCATCCTTTCTTTCTCATCCGCATTGCCGAGGACCAAAAGTTAAAGCGTATCGCCACCCGGAAAACCAAGGGGGTGTTGTGATCGGTAGAATTATAGCGGTGCAACTCAGTGCTTGGTCCCAAACCCGTGCTCTCTCCAGCATTTTTCATTGGCTTTCTGGCCACTTTCCCCCATCTGTAATGTCTTTTGGATGTTAAAATTATTTTTAGAGGATGACGCGAACCCTCGAATATGCAGCCCCTACAGGTTAATGGATAAACTGCTCATAACGTTTAACTGCGAGCAGATTAAATTATATGCCGCTTATAAGCCGCTTTGCGCCACAGCCACATTCATTGGGATCTTATCTTCTTTCTACGACTAGTATTTCAGGATCTAGTATTCCCAAGAAACAAAGCATCCGGAAAATTAAGAGAGTGTTAGCATAAATAACGACGTTTTATACTCCTGCGTTAAGTCCTATAGTCTTCTGAAAAGCCAAAAGCAGTTAAGCTATGTCAGTCAGGACACATCCACACATTGTATCTCATCGCCCACAAACTGTACATATGATTTGGGCTCTCACCTATTCTCTCCCACCATAAAATTATCTCACTCAGTACTCAGCCTTTATGGTAACCAGTTTTCGGTTCCCAATCCACTCAAGAGAAATGTCGTTAACTTCAGACTTATTTCTGCGTGGACACACATATAAGTGCGTTCGCTTTTATAGCGTGGCTTTAAGCGGCTGGCTGTTGCAATGGACTATCACAACAGCCAAGAAATATAGATGTCCGCCTGCGAACCACTATGAGAGCATTAATTATCACCTTGATCCCAAACGTCTTCCCGCCGCCCATGAAATTGTTGACGTACTAGGAGGATAAGCAACGTGAACATGCACAGGGATCAACTGCTAGGTTTGCACACGGTATAAGGCACTTCCAGTGCATCAAACTACCAGACTTTCAGGAATTCAGTCCATCGCGTTCACCGCATCCCTACCGTTCAAATTCTCTAGAACCTCAAAAACCCCCATAGGCATATACTTTTCACAAACAGCACCAGAACGGCAGCAAATTGACCGATAAATATGGTTGTAAGGGCGTCGCTGACGCACAAGTCCTGTATATCCCGGGTAGAAAATAGTGCGTATCAACTCCTGTGCAATCACAGTGCCGGGACATCGCCAGCCGTTGGCTTTCAGGGTCATCTCGCTCAAAACAAACTACGGCACACTGGCACTAGATCGTAAGGGGAATGAAGAGTCCAGTTGATGGATTCCAATCCACACCAACGAAATTAATCACACTTAATGGCATTGGTTAAAAATTACAGTCCAGAATGATCAGCTTAGGAGAATACTTCAAACTTTGTTGCTTGTAGTTACCAGCATGTGCCCTCTATCAGTATCTCAGTCTAAAAATCACTATTAATGTTTTGAAATTTACGCGGATGAAACTATAGCTCTCATCGTACTGTCCAAATAAGGCCACAGGCAGTTGAAACAAAGTCTTTGTTTTTCGCCATCCAACTGACGCAGGAGGGCAAAAAGATGTCGAGCGCTCTGCAGCTCTGTATGCTATCACAGTCAACTGATAAGCTGTTATAAGCTTAAAAGACCCCCAGGAGGCGATATAGCACAATATTATTGAAACCTGGATAGTAATGAAGCGCTTGAGCCGGACGGTCTACACACTCTTATGTTTTGGGTTGCAAAGTACCATAGCCATTTTTCACAAACCACACGCGTTTTTGACTTCATTTAAAAAGTTGCCCATATTGATTTTGATAATCTTCGGTAAATTGGCAGAACCATACTAAACTCAGTAAAATACTTCATCCATCAGATGCAGAACCACATTGAAGAAGGCGGTGATTTGGATGTTCTTCTAGGCCAATGCTTCTAGAATCATCATAGGCAGAACTAAGCAGAGAAGCCGTGAATGTAGATTGGAACAAGGACATGTCTCACCGATGCAGAGAATACGTGGCCACGCTATGCACCAACGCCATGGATACTGCAATAGAGCAAACAATGTAGGTAGAGATTTCGTTTGTCCTCAAATAAGGTTCTTATGGAACCCGATCCCCCTCATCACAGTAAATGCACAATTTACTAGGCTAGCCAAGAAATGCAGACAACTGCTATAGTACCCATGCATCAGGGGAAAAATACAAAATTGCCGAAACGTATGGGCATCGGAAAATAGTCGTGACGGATACTCGAGGCAGGCTCTGCAACCGGAAGTGCCAATTTCTACCAATGGTACCAGATGATGGAAGGTTTGGAGATGACCTGCCATTTACGTTTAAGATGCTGAATTCTGCGGAATTTCATACGTGTCCAGTACTTTACGCCGCGGTGCGTCACTTGAAGACAGGGTCTGTGGGGAAACATCGAAACCGTTTCCTTTTTTGGACGGAGTACGTCAGGGTTGTCTCATGCCCTTTCCCCCTTGACGACTACTGACGATGATATTTAAGAAGATTGATCCACAACTGTACCGTTGGTGCGCTAACATCTTTCATGTGGAATACGAAACGCCCTGTACAAAAACTTCTGGACTACTTGGTTATCGGGGCTTTTCCCTATGAGATTTTATTCGTCGCATGTGGAATTCTGACGGCATAGGCGGTCTAGAATAGCGCACGACCACGCAAACCAGGATAGTTCTACAGCTTAAATGAAGACTGCGTTTGTTCTGATGGGGTAACACAAAACTTCGTTCAATTACGTGCCGGCCAACGTGTGACGTGCCAAAGTAATAAGCAAAGTGTGACCGCGAGCCTTCTGGCTGAGGTCCAAGAGGAGACTCGAATTAGTGGAGAACGTAGCTCGGCAAAGAAGTCAATAGAAGTGTGCGCGCGGTAGTCGGTTGTACACCCACGTATTTTTCAGAGCTAAAAGTAATAAAGATTAGCACAAACGCAGTAAAACTACTATGGCAAAAACATTTACTACTTTGTGTATTTCTTATTTATTCTGGTGTAAGCTTTCACTGTTCGCTCTTCCGGCACACAGTGTATACAGATATTTGAGGACAGTAAATGTACAGGGGGGCCAAAGAAAATTTTGACAGTCTGGGCATATATGGTTGCTTCCTCCGCTAAGTGTAACACCCACAAGACTACGCACAAGACTACGGCATTGCAGTTGACGAATTAAGTAACTCACTTATACCAGCGTTCAAGCCGAGTACTCCAGGCTGACGCCATGGCACAATTTAGACCTCCCCTGGAATGGTAATTTAAGTCCACAACCAATGAATCCGTGCATGAAACGAAAATTTGGTGGACAAAAAGCCTCAAAGGCTACATCGGGAGACCATGAAAATCCCGCCAACCGAGTCATTGACCAGTGGTCAGTAAAAAAAATTCGGGTCAAAGTCTTTTAACACCATGCGCTGCGTGTCAAGAGAAACCACGACATTAATCTTACTTGCGCGCACTTCCGGTGTGGGGTACACTGAACAAAGTTACTTTGCTTGTTCCCTTGTTTTATAGGTCTTGTTTGTCCAGCGTGTCCAAGTGAAATGGCGTGGATTTTTTATGTGGTTCGGTGAGGTTGTCAGTTACTCCGTTAGCTGTGGACGCGCTGGAAGGTCATCACCAGCTCGTACTACCCAAACTCTTGGAACATTCAATAAGGGGCAATAGTAGTTAGTGCTCATGTGTTTCTTTAGTGCTGTTTTAATGGCTAATTACTGAGGCGGAAGCAGTGACGTGAAGGCTCATTCGGTGTAGCAAGAGGGTGGAAGCTGTTAGAACTCTGATGTTTCCTTTTGGGGGAGACATATCTATGCTGTTCACTTATTACCTAGGCTCCCCTGCTTACGTCTCTCCCAACACAGAGGGTTACCGTGAAAGTAATGGTTTATTTACTGTGATCATGTGCTTTGTCCTTGATGGTTCTTCTCAATTTTCCTTCATTCATTTTACCAATTTAATCCGATGATCCCATAAACATGCTACTCCCTCATATTAAGAAACACTAATGAAGAGCACTCATGTGGCTTCCCACTTTAAGCTATTGATTATTTTAAGGTTCATCTCCAAAAAGAAAGAAAATAAAGTGGTAAAGTGGACTTTACTTGCAGCGTACTGTAGAGATATGAATCAATTTTAATCAAACATAAGACTTCATACCAATCCTGTTTTCACTGGAGGCTTACCTGCATCTTGGCTGAATCTCTCGTTTATGATGATCCTTTTTAACTGAATGTGTTGCGCTAGCCCGCCTCATGTTACATAAGACACTGATCACAGTAACTGTGGGAGATATTCATTTAGGCTACCTAAGTTTTTTAAACAAAAAATGTATTACGGAATATCAACAGAAAAGACAGACTACATATATATATATATATATATATATATATATATATATATATATATATATATATATATATATA
>SJOL01004228.1:154789-186308 GCA_004794785.1 Opisthorchis felineus | reverse complement strand
TCGATTGTTTTTATCTAGCTATTTTTATACTTTTGGTATTGGTTGTTGTAACCTGAAAGTTTATCCTGGTTGAACTAACTGTTGAGAAGGTTTAGGCACTTGCTGTTCCCGCAGTAAACCGTTCAGTTTCAGTTTTCCCAACCAGCCTGTCACAAAAGGTTTAAATGGAGATAGTGGTTGATAAGCAAACTACCAGCTAAAGGATTATGTTTTCAGTCTGTCCAATTACTCCAGTTAAATGTTGGCTTGGTTTGTTCCGGTTTACAATGTCTTTGCAAGAAATTACTATACACTTCCGGTTCCGCCTCAAACAACGTAAAGCTCGATGGCCTTCATAAAAGTTCTGTGGTGATAATACTTTCTGTGGCAGAATAGGTCAAAAGAATTTATAGCTTTATCCTTTCCGGAAACTTAAAAGATGGGTGAGAGTTGGTTGCTTGTCTTTGAGCTTCGTAAAAGTACGTCGTGGATTGTTAGCTTCTGTAAATGAAACGACTTCACCAACATCCTATCTGAGCTCAGATGAGCTTGCAGAAATAAGGAATACCAATTGGACTTGAACTTTATATTAGTTTGCCTTCGATGCAGTCGTCAAAGAACGAGAATTCTCGGTTTTTCGAATGTGTTATGGTCATTCTTGTTTGGGATACTGTGTGGAGAAAGAATAAACAGGAGAACGGAATACTTTCAAGTTCTGAGTCACCGACGTAATCCTGA
This sequence comes from Opisthorchis felineus, assembly GCA_004794785.1. Classification (NCBI taxonomy): domain Eukaryota; kingdom Metazoa; phylum Platyhelminthes; class Trematoda; order Opisthorchiida; family Opisthorchiidae; genus Opisthorchis; species Opisthorchis felineus. Next base: position 185,591 of record SJOL01004228.1, on the reverse strand, counting down.
TCAAAAGGAATCTTGTCACTAAACTAATAAAGTAACCTGAGGTGTGTCAGGCGCGATAAATCTGCCGATGGCAAACTTCTGAACTCCTATAGAACACTTCAAACAATATCTACTAGCACATCTAACCATATTGTTTGAGAGTAACCAACACTGAATTTTGTACCACGCTCTTTACTGGCCTTGATAGCTTACTGGAAGTCGTAGAAAGCACACCGGACCACATGTAGTTGCAGTAAGAAAGTGCTACGAATGTAACAGCAGTATGTTTACATAAAGAAAATTACTCAAAAGGTTGCTGAAAACTCTTCGACGGCCTCGATTGTTTTCACCCTTCTTGGGGCTCACCATGTAGGAGCAGTCCTCGAGTTTCCGTCAACCTTGTGTTCTACCTGAACCCAAATTGATATGCAAATGTGTGTATTTGTCAAAATACTGTGTTCAGTTGCAGATAGTTGTGGGATTTGTAAAGTTCACATTCACATCACTCGTTTGAACAATCGGCCTCCCGTCCAGGTGCAATCATTCTTTTGAGTCCACACCGAAGTGGGGAAGCACTGCACTCGAGTTTAACTCTTAGTAGAGCTCATCAGCAGTGCATATTCTTAAACTTACCGGCATTTGAACTTTGGACATGTGACGTGTGAGGCGAGCATGTTACCACTACTTTGCAAGTGCAATACAATCCACACCCTTGCAATTTTTCCGGAATCTAGGAACACACAACACCGCCAGGCGCTGAACATACTTAGTCCGAACGTTCATTAATCTGCGACCTGGGCCGTGAAATGAATGTAAACCGCGTTGGCGTGTGCGACGTTTGCGGCCATATCGAAGTCTTTGGATTGTGCGTCCATCATAAATAATTTATTGTCAAGAAAAAACCAAATTCCCAAATAACTTTTACAGTTAACCTGGATGTCGGTCTGGGTTATGATTTTGACCACTACTTTACACAAACCTATGCAGACTAGGATATTGAAAACGGCTACAAAGAACAATTTCTGTCATTCAATACCGAATTCGCAAATATGCAATTACTCTGGGAAGAATAAAAAATAGAAACCGTACGCTGAAGCAAATTTGGTGGCACAGTTGGTCCATGTTTCTGACGCCCTATTATTGCCTGCATTTACTTTGATGGACTTCCGAAAGATATCAGAAACAAACGCGCTTTCTTCCCAGACATCGCGTTCATTGGAACCGCGATAATGACAGTCACTCAGACATAATTCCAGTCGTACGACAGGACGTCTGCCATAGCTACTACACGCACGGTGGTTGTGCGATTGTCAACCTCAGAAAAGAACATGGACACTGAAATAAAAGAGAGTATTTGTGACCGATCCACTACTATTTGGACTGCTTTAGTGCGAAAGAATTTAAATCCGCGTCATCTAGGCTAATAGACTATATACTAAGACTACGAGTGGCCGATCAGTAGTGTGATTTCTCGCACCCGAATAGTCACTGTTTCTTTAGTGCAGCGGTTCACGTCACGTGGCTACGCGTTGACTGGCTCCTTCGGCAATGGATTCTCAAATGGAAAGCTCATACAAAAAGAGAACAGATTACTCATAGTTCGTCATCATCGCCAGCAGTAAAGCACATGGTTCCTCAATGTTACTTCACTTTCGTCTTGATTTTGGTCAACCTAGTCCGGCTCCTTTGGTTTTGAATGACAAACCGCAGAACCTTGACTCATACAATGCACTCCCTATCGTAAATCAGAGGAGGTATTTATGTGTGCGCTGCCATTGTGTGCACAAAACTACCCTTGCAGAGCAGGATTTTTCTGAGCTTTTATAGATTAAAGTGACTAAACGAAGTTATCCAGAAACTGAGAATATTGTACTTTCTGTCGGCTTAACCAGTTGCACGCGATTCCCGAAGCCAGCCATAACACTGTAACAAGTGCCCCATGTACTAATTTCCTCAAACTGGAAAAACATCCGTTTATTAATGCTCGTTGCACTTCTGGATTGCAGTTGCTAACTACACATAAAACGGTAGTAGTGACCCAAATTTTCACATTTGCTGCTCACTGGTATTTTTAGTATTATTTAGAATTAAACGTTTCGGTGAACAGAAATTTAGTGGGAGAATGACCCCATAACATAGTATGCAATAGAGTGTGAATAATGTCACTTCCTCATCGGAATTCGAAGAAACTTAAAGGCTCGTGATTGTTTCTTGTATCTCATCTGCTAGCCAATTCAACAGCGATGAAAAGTTAACGAGTCTGACGATCTACCTATCCCTAGTCCCTGCAGCTAAGTAACTTGGCTCCTTTCCACCACTCAGCAACGAATTTCAGAGCTTTCAAACCCTAATATGACTCTCAGACTTAGTTTTATGGAAATATCCAAACAGGTCAACCTTGTTTTGAAATTCTGCACCCGGTGAGACCATCCATTCAGGGTGACGGGAGTCGTTTCTACCATCAAAACTGGTTGCCGTCGTGTTTTAATTTTACATCCACTCTGTCAACCTATATCAGTTTATATACAAGCATATGTATGTGTATACATCGCCCGTTTATGCATCATCACGTTAGACGTGTGTGAATGGTCGGCTCCCGATAACATTTGCATGTTGCTATGCTGGGATAGGTGTGGCATCACATTGAAGCTTGAATAAATTGATGGATGACGCTGGTATCTCGATGATAAACAAGTAACGGATGCAGGTTCCCATTGTTGTGCCATCGTGTTTAGGCCAAGTGATGCCTTGCGGTAAGCCTCCGTTAACCCACCAACTTTATCCTCTCTGATCAGGGGCATGCGTGTAGCACCACTTTCGGATCAACGCGGAACGTCCGTGTCTGTACTACTCTACAAGAGCGTCCAGTGAGTTGACCACTGTTGAGGGGCAAAGCCGATTTGGATGCCGGCGATCAATACATATCGAAATCTACTTTCCTAACATCCATTGATTGTGGTCGAGTAGATTACAAATTACGGTGATGGTACCTCTCCTCTCAAGGAAGTCAGACCACTTTCCTGGCTTCTACATATACTTTCTAGACAGAAGAGACACCATCAGCATAATTTGTAATCTACTGGACTGGAATGAATGAATATTAAGAAAATAGATTTTGATTTTTGGTTGCAAGTTCATTATGCTTGCTAATTTAACTAGCAGAAAGCTCCAGAACTGAAAATTTCGAACTTCCAATGTACAGTTTCTTGCAGTTGTGCAAATAATATTCCATAAACTGCACGATATCTTAGTGCTAATCATTCCTTTCCCTTATAGAGGGTTCGTCTCTATAGTTACCGTCAGGTCATAAAATATGAGGTCACAATGCGTCATTCGGACAGGGCACAAACGCATGCGCTGGTCCAAATGTAACCATTTCTAAAGACTCTTCCCCTTCCCACGAAAACAAGGTTGCCACACACCACACAACTTGCAAAGTCACCCGAGGTTTGCCTCCAGTAGGACAAAAGGACTGCGCGTTTTTAAATCCTAGGGCCTGTTTCAGGTGTAAACAGACAGCTAGTGTTACTGTTTAGTTACATTCATTAGCTCTAGACTGCTTGGAATTCAGTGTGAGCTCCAAACCGTTAGATTCAAATCCACACCCAAATTTTGGACTGTTTCTATCTACGTTTTTGACTAACCTAGCAGCATTTCAGCCACCGTAATTTCTTCAGAAGACAGCGCAACTATCACCGAGGAAAACATTGCTTCAACTTCCCTCCTACACTGTGACACACACGCACAACTTTCAAAGTGAACTGTTGCTTTCAATTTTCAGTCAATCTCTTTGTAAAACGGACCGCAATTTCTGAAAATTTTTGGTACGGCTTAGGGTAACCCTGAAGTAACAAAATGACTGAATGCAACTAATGATTGTTTAAAACGACCAGGATACAGTTCAGAAGTTTGCCTGCTAGAACACCGTGGAAAAGCAATGCATACGAAGTGCGATCGATAGGAGATGTTGGCCTTAGTAGCTTTGGTTTTGGTACTTGTGGTGTTTTACTGGTTAACATCTGCATAAAACTGTGAAAATACGGATATCAGTCTAGAAACTGGATGGCAAATAGTTTCAGGACAGCTCAAATGAAGCACAATGAACTTCCACAACTACTACTGTGTTTTGAGTCTTGGGATTTTCTTTCACTTAACTTTGAAATTTTTGCGAGTTTTCTGGATGTTCTCTCTCCCGATTTTTTTGATTTCAGCCTTGCCGGGGAACCCGATTACGCGATGTGTTCCCGCATATTCGGATTACATATTGTCCCTATTCTTCTTTGCTTCCTCATGGGTTTGGCATTTGTAATCAGGTAAGATTGAATTGTATGCCATCATTCGCCCGCTTGCTGAAATCTATCCTACTCATCATTGAGGAAGACTGAAACTTCTGCATGAAGTCATTCCATTAACCAAGTGTCACCATCAGGAATATGACTAATAGCTGAAATCATTTTTTGACGGTACCGTCGAACGTTATTACTGCACAAAAAAGTTTTAAACATTCACGTTTGCGAACACATTTTACATTGGGATGAAATTCGTGTTGGTTATTGCAACGAAAATTACGCACATGCTGTTAATTAGATAAGAACGAGTCCATTTTGTTCACACTAATCGTAGTGTCGTACAGTCGGTCTAGTTACATAAAACGAGATGAATACACGCTCATTTGTCACATGGTCTGGGATGCACTCCTCTCCCGAATTATTCTATTATCCAAGTCGAGATGGCTCAACTGTCAACTTGCGAACCCAACTTCTGCATCTCGACTGCTCCTGTGTAGGCTTGCGCAACTTGGCACCATCTTGGCCCCCTTGCTTCCTTCGGGTGGCATGTCAGCTAGGTACTAGAAGGGTGTTACAGCTGAACCGTTATTATATTATTTTTATATCCAAGTCAGACACACTCATTTCCAGACATCTGTTTTGAACCCATTTGCATGTGTGCCCGCTGTATTTGGTGTAATAACTGAAAGGTTTTCGGTAACAACATGAAACTTTCCCACGAGTGGTTCGGTGTTCTTTTTATACTGTTTGTCGAATTCAGGACATTCTAGACTGTACAGTTTAACTTTCTTTTGCTCAGACTAGGTTTTAATCTTGGAGTCATGAAGCCACTAATTTGGTTCAAAGCTTCGATAAATACAAGACTCGCAGTAATTTTTGCGTTACAAAATCACAGCATACAGACGTTCAGTAGAAACAAATTATTCTCAAGCACCACAACGTGGTGGCAATAATGCGTATGAAACATTTCCTTCAAATATACATTTATGACGTAGGTAGGTGGTTTGAAATGTACGCCTAAACTGGTTAGGAACATGATCACTTGTGAATGGTCACGATTTTCAGGGAGAACCTGATGTGCTCCAAGCGGCTGCTATGAAGTTTTTACAACTGATAATTACAAATGAAAAGTGTTCGGTCCCGGAGAAGCAGTCTTGTGTGCTGGCTAAGAGTGTAAGCTTTTAATATGAGCATCAAGCGATCAAATCTGCGTACATCTATCTCACCAGCTCCAATCAGAACAGGACGCGTAGTGGAAAACTACATCGACGCTAACCAATTCCGATGTGTAGTATTATATTGGCTTCAAACCCCTGGACTCTGGTCCGGATAACGCCCAAAAACTGAGTAATTATCTTGTTACGTGGAAGTGTGGGTTTGTATGGTGCAGTAGTTCCGGAAAGAGCCTTTCTATTGAAATTATACTATAATGTGTCCATCACTACAGAAGGTTTTGTCCCACTTCTGTAGGTGTGATGAAGGATTTTCTCGGGGTCGCAGTTGGACTACTGTTAGAAAGTTTAAGTTTCATTGCATATTCTTATTCTAAGTACAACAGATTACAAACCACTCTTTGTAACGACACCTACATGGCTAGTTTCCGGAAAAACAAAAAAGTAGAATAACACAGTTTGAGCTGTAAAAACAGTTTTAGTTTGCCAAGAGCAAACGAGAGGTCGGTTCTGAGCAACAAAGCGACTTGCATAGGATCAACCACAAATAGTGTTCTCTGAAGGGACAGAGAAGAAAACTGCCATTTATATGAAAACCGTGTTACGAAACCCTCGGTCACTTAAAGGAGCATTTCTTTCTCCACACCGTCTTCAGACGCCTAATTTTTGTTGGAATGTGTGAACAAAAGCTCAGTTCGGGAATTTCTCTTCCACGCCTTTGTTGGAGGGGGATCTTAGGGTACTAGGATATTAGTAGTCTCCGAGAATTGGGGTGTTCTTCCTCATTTTCACCAACGCTCAGCTGAAAACATCTTTGCTTTATCCAGTAAAACTCGTCTCAGTGGTTAAACCATTCTGGGAGGGAGAACGTTTGGTCAGCTCCCTCAGGCGTACCCTTGAATGGTAGTGTGAGGAGATTTGAGAGTTTCAAGTGAGATTTCGTCCTGTAAGTCATGCTTAAAAGCCTAGAAACCCTCTATGGCCGTTTCATCCATACTGAAATCATTGGCAGTACGCATCTCACGAAACTAAAGGGAGCTTCGAACCCGGTACCTGCTGACCAGTAGTGTTGTTGAACACTTAACCTTTCAACCAACAGGACGAAATCACCGTTAAAATTCCCGAATATCGCACTACCAGTCATTTATAAGTAGTTCAGAGGAAGAATAAATCCACGAGATGGATGAAATTTCCATCTGCGAAGTCGCCACTCGAGGGGCCAGTCGACACTTGACCCCATTATTTTATTTCTGTGATTAAATAGTGAGTGGCGCTGTTCTTTCTAAGCGGGAATCAATCACACTGTTGATCAGCCACTCATTGTTGAACGGTCAAATGTTCAGACTGCTGGCTGAGAGTCCGCAGCTTCGAAACTCCCTAAAGTCTTGTGAAATGCGCACTGATGATGATTTCCAATAAGGATGAAACAATTGCACAGTGTTTATTGGCTTTTCAGTATAGACTGGCTTTGCTTATAGAACTAAATGTTCATTGAAAGACCTCTGTTTCACCATGGAGGAGGCGCCTAAAGAGATCGGCCAAAAGCGATCCTCTTGAATGATTATCTCGTTGAAAGGACATGTTTACACCCAGCCCCCTCTCGGCGCAATACTTCAGATGGTCAGTAAAACTGGTCCTGGGGGAGTTTGGCATTTGTCTCTGCTTGCGGGTTCCTCCTCGCTGATGGCTGTCCATTCAGAAGGAATATTCTGCGCCTTGAGGGGACTAAACAATTTGCCAGGTCTCACAGTAACTTTCCCGAAATACAAACAAAACCACATTTCTTTCTTCGGAAAACACCAGATTGTGCTATCCATGTATACGTTCTTTCGTAGTTCACTGCTTCTTGGGACTAGTCGTGAAATCACTTTTTGACGAAATATTTGTTCTAAAGCTAGACGAAAAACTCCACACTGAATAGCTGCCTACTAATCATTCCTGAATTCAGAAGTAGAAGCTCGACTACAAACTACAAATGTTTTTTATCTGGAGGTAACTTTGTTCACTATAGTTCTTTCTGTTCATGCCAAAAATCTCCAGATGGAAATTTAATTTAGCAGAAGGGCGATCGGTTCTTGAAAACCTCAACCATACAAACGATTTTGTCCAGTTTGGGACTCATCGGATAGGCTTAACTAATGTGATTTCTCCCGCTAGTTTACAAATAATGTCTTTCGTCGCCTTTAAGCTTCTCTTGATGTGTTGTTGACCTTTACGTCATGCCGACGTCCTGACTCATTGTCTCTTGGAAATAAGCGATCTAGAATTTAAGAATTAACCTTCTTAGTCACAGTGCATAATGGCCATCTAGTCTTGAGAATTTACATTCATGGTCACATTAGTCTGCAACACATCCGTACAATGACACTTTTACAAAGAAGGCAGGAGCAGTCTTTGATGTACTGTTGATGTGATGGCTACCAAACTGATGGGTAGGAATGGACGTGTGAGGCAACCGTGGATTGCCAATAAAAAGTGAGCTCATTGTTAGCCTATATAACTTTGGCACTGTGGTAATGTTGCGTTCTTATTTGGACGGATGGATGCTCGAAAACTAGCAGCCTCAGAGCTGAGGACGAATCGAAGATATATGGAGTTCCGTCACTCAGATTCAAGATAATTACAAACAGAACTTATTGCATTTTCCGAACTGATAACACTTTCTCACTTTTTTAGACACGTTCTTGTGTTCGAAGGTAACCTGTCTGTGCGCACCACTGGCCTCTCTTGCACTCCAGGTTATGAACGACTGGCGTAGTATTACGTAGTCTGACAGCTTGCTTGTTCAAAAAGCATTATTTATTAGCCCAATTTTTTGCGGAGTAATAACTTCCCGAGGAACATCTTCGTTAGAAATCAGTCACTATGAGTGAGGCGTGTACTACTGGTGAGAGATTTGCGATGCACACCAACCTGACTGGAAGGTTTCAGACGAATTCAGAATGTATTGTGAGTATCAAGGGAAGAGGTCTCCTACTTGAACTTCGAAGGCCGATATAAAAAAGTGACCAATTCAATCGAAGATAAAGCATTATGTACCTTGAGACTAATGAAAGCGTCCGTTGAAATCATTCTGACATTAAGCATAACTTTTCTCACTAAAGCAAGGGGCGCGGTCGCAAGGCTGTTACACTTGACAATTCGTCGACCGCTTTTCGTAGAACTCAGATCCTTGTGAACTGCAACTACTCTGATTCCTACCCGTCTTCAGGGCAGACTGCCTGCTCATCCCCAAAACAGTTGCTTTGGATCAGAATATGTTAGCCGAACGACAAGGCAGCTGTGCAAATTGGTGCGTGACTACGTACCTGTTGGGATAAGAAGCGGAGCGAGAAAGTCGATTACGAGCGGGGTAGCTGCTTATCCATTCGATACCTATAAGGCGATTGGATTGGCAGCTTCACAGTTCAACCTACCCATCCAAGTCAACTATCCAGTCATTCATTTTCGTAGCCCTGCATTGCACTCCCAGAAATGTTTTCTTCGATCTCTGAGCCTGTCCTATTCTTCGCCTCATGTGACCTGTTCACGTGAATTTCAGTCAACAGAGTCCCAGCTTTTTTTGGAGCCAGTAACAGCATTATACAGAGTGAGAACCACCTGTATAGGTTACGACTCGGTAAGGGAATTCCAGAAGCACTGATTCTCGTCTATTTTGATGTTTTTAAAAGGGTATGTTCTCTTCGTTCCAGAAACAGCCGTGTGGTGTGTGAGGAAGGTGTAACTTACGATACATACCCTAATTTGCATAAGCACTTGGTTCTGACAAGAGACTCAGATTAATCCGGCCGAATCTCTTATTTATGATGGTCCGCGTCGAAGAGTTTTCAGCAACCTTGTGAGTAGTGTGTTAGTTATGGGTGTAAATTGCATTTACTACCACATATTAAAGCTCTTATTTTGCGGACGCCAGGTGTGCATCCTCCAGAAGATGTGAGAATTCCCCTTTGAGTTGGTTAGTAAAAGGTCCACTTATTTGCCATTTTGGAATACTCCCTACTGATTATTCACCGTTCGCCTTTGAGCCGGAAGAAAAATAACTTACTACTCAAAGCCTCTGGGCTGGGTTGTCTTCATTTTGTTCAGGCTGTGTCGAATCTGCAACTTGCTTTGGGAAATTGTTCCGTGACTGAACCGTCATAACATCACATTGAGACTCCACCATTGCATTGCACCCAGTCACATTCTGGAATCTCTATCAGCTGGCCTTCTTCCTCCACTTGGACAGCATTGACGCGTAACAAAGTAGTGGAAAATTTTTGCGACCGACTCAACGGACTTCTTGCTGGCGTTTTTTGTGCTATCCAACCCAAAAGGTAGTGTAATCGATGACAGAATGTCGGCTTTATAGTCTCGCCTACATAGACTGAGGCATGGCAACCATGTGTAAATATTACGCTCTTGTTTAATAATTCTCCCAAACGACTGATTATAGAATTTCCGTCCCACGCGTTCTGTCTGGTAAGTTGTCCATTTCTGGCTTCGTAGAATATGGGTAACTTAACGCTGAGACGACCTATACAGTAATACTATTACGAATGAAACCGCTGACTTATTGCATGATTTTTGTGTGTGTGAAGGCCACCGTCATAACATGAGTAGTTTTACACTCACCGACAATTTCTGGTTCCATCCCTGGAAATCTTTAACAGGTGTAGTGTACCAGACAGTTGCATTCTTGTGCTTTGGACAAGAAACAACGAAATGTCTAGTAGGATTATTCCACGAGTTAGACGAATCTCATCATTCCTCGTCAACGTTGCACAACAAAAAGCTTTCTCTGCCCACCGGAGAAACTCATTCATTTGCAGACGAACTTGATGTTAACGGAAGGCTAAACTAAATCACAGTGCAATATTTCGCTTAGGGTAATCATAAGGCGGTTTTTTGCAACACATTTAGTTAAAAAACAATAAAAGGGGGAATCAGTTGTGGTTCAGGTGAGACTGCCGCTACAAACTTGAAAAGAGCGAAAGGAAGGGAGATACCGCACAATACACCCAGCGTATTTCGCCGTATCTCTTTGAATGTACGCTATAAAGCAATGTCAGATAAATAAACAAAACAGAGCAAGAGTCTTTGTCATCGGGATGTTGGAAGCACGTCAATCACCAAAGGGGTGCTAATGAAATGATCGACTCCTTCTGTTTATACAGTTCTGGCGTGAACAGACGTGCACCTTCAACCAGTTGGAAAACGCTTGAAACCGATTGAGAAGACATCGTTTTCGAAAAGCTTTGGAAACGGTCAGTATATTTATTGCTGCTCAGCGGAGCGATCGAACACTGCGTAGGTCAGTTCACCGAAGGGACACTTGGACCGGTCAGTACCCCGATTTATCCAATTTTTTGCCAAGACCCTATAAAACGGAGACGTAATATAATAGGGTGTAATGCATTTACATGGGAAATACAATCGGCGCCGAACTTAAATATTACTTAAATCGATACCCACCAGAGCTTGCGAAAAAATGCAGCATGCTACGGTTGAAGAAGACAAGGATCTGTTCAGTCACAAATGCAGAAGTTTTCCTGAATTGGATATTCAGATGAGGTATTGTCAGCGAGCCGGTGGAGCAGAGTTTAAACTTAAACATTAACCAAACCTGCTATGCCGCCAAACCTGTGGTAATGTACAATTAAAACCGATTCTCGACTCCTGCGATCAAAGTTTGACTATCTCAATACGCCATCTCCAATCTCGTTTACTTTTTTACATGTAGGTTTTCGGCCACGGGCCCCAGCAGAACTGAGAGCAAAATTCGTCTTGGACGGGTGGAATGCATTCCGGTTTGGATAAAAGAGCACAGGAATCAATTCGCTAAACGACACCCAAATGCAAATTCGAGTCCTAAGGCAAAAGAAGGATAGATACCAGCTGCATCGATAGCCTGTCGTTTAATTGAAATTGGGCACTGGATCGATCCGCCAGCTGCGTTTCGCACTGTGCCGGACCACAAAAGGTTAAGTGCTACAGCTGGCCGGGCATCTTCCTATCAGAAGATGGAGTCAAGAACCATGTAAGCAGAGGGAGTCGATCATGTCGTTAGTACTGCCTTGGTGATTGACGTGCCTCTGAAATCCCGATGAATCTCGCATTAACACAGATTTAACTTGCAAACGAGGGCGATTCGCCGATTGCATACAATTTGGCCTTCAGGTGGAACATGGGCTTGACCAGCAGTCAGGGACTGCGCCTACCTGATGAGCTCCAATATGGGTGAAGTCGGTCGTAGGCAGTTAGAGCATTTACAACAACCTTGTGAGCACTTTTTTCCACATTTCCTTTCACTTTAGACTGTGAGTGACGACATGGTCATTAATGTTGTTTATGTTCAAGCGAACCATCTTCAAGAGACATTGAGTTTGATGACAGGATTGTATGTTTTGGCGGTATTGTAGATCATATACAATGGTTGCTTTGTCGGACAAAGTTCACTCGTGATAGGTTTTGCACCCTTCAGATGTTAAGTGGTTCTAAATCATTCAGAAACCATTCTGCATGCGGTTAACCCAGTGAATCATCATCATAACGAGAGGTAGCATACAGGTCCATGCATCGGGAGGAGATAGTTTCACTCTCGTATTTCGCTTTCAGGGAGACAGATTGACATTCACCAATTTCGGTACTTCCTCAAGTTGCTGCTGAACAAAAACATTTGCGAAGGAATTGCAATTATTAATTGAAGACTTGGCATTTAAGTTGTCCGTTTTCGAGGGTTACTATTTACACCCAATTGGACGTATGTCCTGAAAACACCATTCAGGAAAGAAGCTGTGACCAAGGCTATCCTAATTTCGGACAACCCACCGTTTGGGCTGTATGATATTAACGTAAGCTGCCCTCCGGCTGCTCCACTTCTGGTTGAAACAACACCTTCCTTGCGATTGCAGACTTCCTCGAAAACATCCGTCATCATCCGACGCCCGCCACTCAAACAGTTGTTCCTAGGCTCAAAACACCGCAGGTGGCAGTGGTTTAAGAAGCTTAGTCTTTCGTATGCGGATTTCAATGCGTAAACCCATAAAACCAGTAATGTACTGATGGATTTGTGAACACGCAAATAGTACATGTTCAAAATTTCGGTGAACGATTATAGCAGATAATGTGTTTGACACAAAAACAGCGGACAGGCACGTCACAATTCAGTAGCTATCAACTCTTAACTCGCAACGCGACACGATTATTGAGTACAATTCATCAAATGAGACCGTCTTACTTCAACCACTAGGTTATATATATATCATCCGCAACTCTTTCACATGCTAACTCAGCGCCCTTACTCAAAAGTCGCCTTTCTCAGTCTACGCATTCTGGATTCTGCTAGCATCCTCAAAACCGCAACAACCATTATTGCTTTGATGCTGCAACGAAGGTCGCAATATATCCAGAAGATCGCTCAAATTAGGCTATTTATGCTTCGCCAACCCACCTAAAAGACCTAGCTCTAACCTGCTGAGGCGTTAGGAGTCCAGTACCGTTTGCTTGGCGAGTGAATCAAGACAGAGTACGTGAGACGAATCTCTCTCCACCATAATATATGAGTCAAGTAAACTACTGCAAGATTCGCCAGCCAGACCCATTGTTATCAATTGCCCTTGGAAGACGGAGTTTCAGCAACTGGTCAATGAGATGGTAAATCTATTTCTTAAAGTAGACAGAGGCAAATACTCTGAACTAGGTTATAGAAGAATACTCAGTTTGTCAGGCATTCCCGGTAGTTGGACCCACGTTTTTGTAGTGGAATCTCAGTCGATTATTTCCAAGTGCTCAGCCCGTAACCTCGGCTATTGAACAAATTTTGCAGAAAAGGTGCTGTAATAATAAGGTAGATACAGCAGGTGGTGTATATCCGCAAATGACAAAAGTCCTTGACCGACGATCAGGTGGCAGTTGATCTGTTCGCCCAGCCTGACAATCGCCTTGCTAACGTTTCTTCACCATGTGCAGAATTATCGTTATTGTGCGGTTGGGTGCAATTCTGTGAGCATTTACACAGATTCTAAGGAGTATTTGATATCAGCAATGTGATTGGTTTCATTCAGATTGGCCAATGCGTAGTTTGACTGGTCTTTGTGGAATTTATGATGTTGCCTGTTAATAGAAATTAGGAGCAAGTTGGAGGAGGCCAACTGATGACTGAGCTCAAAAGAATTGGGAGAGGCTATAAGAAGGTGAATAAGTACAACTTCCAGATAAATGAAATGTTACTAATGACGAGAATTTTCCTAGTGAATATTTTTACAAACACTCTTTGGATTGGTTAGGCCAGGTTTGAACTCAACTATTTCTCACGGGCATTCTGCGGGAGACGACGAATACTTCTGTGAAATTAGGACAAACATCAGTGAGCATGGGTGTCTGTTTCTTAAAAGTATGCATGCATGATTCACATAGGGTAAAAATGCAGTTTGGGGACCTACCAGACAAAGATAAAAAATAATTAACCAAGTTGATGATTTTATCATACTCATTCCACCTCAACCTCTTTTGTCGTCTCTTGCTTTGGATGAACAGATCTAGTTAAAGGTGGTGGCACGGACTGACCTGTCTCTATGCCTTCGATTCTCAACCAGCTTTTTTCTATAAATGAATTCAGTCTGTTCTGGAAAAACAGAAATGAGTTTGCAGCCACTTCATTCATGTTGGGAATTCCCCCACAAAGCGCATCATGCTTCTGTCCAGACGGATTGGAAACTGCTCAAAATGATTAGAGGTTAAACATCATTCTCTTAGTTAATGTGTGTAGGATTGACACTTAGATTATCGCGCATCTAGACAGGATACATGACTGTATGCTAATTCAAACGTGCTTCACAATGAATACATATTTAGTTCTTTTGATAACCGCCGAGGTTACTGCAAATGTTTCCATCAGGTCCAGATCGCTGATCTGGTTGAAGATTGTTTCAAGCTACAAGTAGGTTTTTTTGGGGCGCATCACACAACGATCAATATCGTGAAGGGAAAGGAAAACCGCACAGTAGATATGAAGCAAAAGGTTTCCGTTGAAACGAACCACAGTCTTCAAAAATAATTATGAGACACAGGTATATATATATACGTATATATATACATATATATATACATGTATATATATAGTGTGAGCTCAGACAAGTTGATCTCTTTTCATGGACGAAAAGAAACATGCACATTGTAAACCTCAAGTAAACCTACAATTTCTCGTGGGATGATCAAAATTAGCCAACAGCCTAAGGTTCATTGGTTTCGTCCTACTTCGAGCCTATTACAATAGATTAATCTGGGATTCAACCTTACGCTCGCTCAGTGTGCGAGCGGTTAACTAACTAATCGTAGGTAAAAAGCCCTGTCTAATTAAGAAAAGAGGGGTGGTTGATGAATCGCAAACCAAGCAAAACCAGCTGTAGGCCGTCGGCAGTTTCCACCACACTAGTTTAAAAAGGCATATCATACCAAATAAACTGTGAGGCAGACTTTGTGCTGTATATTCATTTGAATGAGATCAAAAATGGAAATTTCAGTCGAGTTCCACGACGGCCTTGCCTTTACAACTACTCATCACTCAAATTATTGATCTTTTCAACAAACACAAGAACGGTATTCAACGAGCAAAAAAGATTGCTGGAAAATCGCGAAATGTGTTTATATGGTGAGTTTCATACAGTGTGAGTGTTTGCACATTCCGAACTCACCAAAACGCAACCTCTCTACAGCGGCCACTGACGGAACCGGTGAGAGTCGGTATAGTGTAATGACTCGGGTAATGTCTACCGGTAGAAAATATCACTCGGTGAATGAGGTGGGGCTAGACTGCAATTCAAATCCGGCTTGTTTCATTGGTTGTATTTCGCCAGCATACCCAATCCGCATATGTAAATATGCAACCACTCTTACATAAGGAAAGACAAGTATTTTTTAGAACAAAAACAAAAAGGTTTCCGAGCCAACTTTGCTTTTGCATGAATCGAAATACTTCCTTAATAAATGATGGTGGATATAGAGAATATACAAAATCAGAACCTTAGGTATGCCTAGATGGTTGTGGCGGGCTGGAGGGTTCTTCGCCAGTCAACTTCACCAATAGAGAGATAAGCGCGGTCAGAACGTCAGGTTCCTGAGGATGGACACATGGTAAGATGTTTTTTATCTTCAGTGTGCAATATCCCCACTTTATTTGCCTTGCTTCAGTGGCTGAGGAATGTAACTTAGTAAGAAGCTTATTCAAAGTAGCCTTAAACCATGCTTTTCCTGCTGCGCTCCTGCATATCTGTCGTTCAAACCGGTCACTTGCCCAAAGGGCCAATGTAATGTGCGGAACCGACCACTCTGCCTCCGGTGGCATGAACCCGTTCGTATACAGTTGCACTCGCAGTCTTAGAGAACAGACCCTATTCAAAGATGGCCGAACATATTCCGAGATATTGGATGCACACAGCTAGGCAACATTTACCTATCCATAAGGCTACCTACCGAAATCCATCTTCATCGATTACGGGATATTTTTTGGCCAAAGGTAATAGAGCTAGCCCAATAGGGATGATTTTCGCTGGCGACTGAAAATGGCCGAAGGCGAATAACTGTTGTGAACTCTCAGCTTTCTGACTTAACTAAATGATGCCTTCCTAGTGAGTACACCAGGATACGTACAGCTAACTTTCCAGGTAAAGCAGTCCCTCGGAAATCAAGACTGAATTCAGACGTTCTTTGTTCTCTTTTAGACCACGTTTACCAAAGAAGCCTCCATTGAATCTTGATAAAAATTAGCCCACTTGGTCAGACAGCCAGGTTCGAAATATGGATAGCAGACAAGATAGAGAAAATGACCGCTGTTTAAATTATGTCGCTTGCCTAATGGAGCTTTCATCCTGTAATCAAGCCAATCAATGGTGACTAGCCGAGTTACTCGAGCTCCTCATCAGTTGGCTGTGTCCGGACGGTTAAATGTTTAAACCGGGAGGTGTTGAGTTTCAGACTCCCGGCAGGTGAACATTGATCATGACTCCCAATAGAAACGAAACGGCTGTAGAGAGCTTCTCGGCTTTTCAGCATGCACTGACTTTACTCACAGGACGAAATCTCTATTGAACTACCCAAATCCCCTCATAATACCTACAGTGCATCGATTGTGTTATTTATGAAACTCCTTATGGCGCCTATGAAGCCAAGGATAAGTCTTTAAATCGGAAGTAAGTTTGCTTTGCCGTTACACACTTACTGTCTATGAGATAGGCTTCTGCATCAGTCAAGTAATTTAGAATACATGTGTTCATTGGTGATGAAGATGACGACAAGGCAATTGTGGTTATCATGGTTACGTTGAATATGGTGGTGAACACAGTAGAACTCTGCCTCACTTGCAACACATACAAATTTTGCCATTTTCTATCGCCGAAAGTAATTGGATAGGCGAACCAGAGGCTATGGGTTTCATGTTTACCGTTTACAGCACGTTTTCATGTTTACAGCAGAAAGAAAGCAAAAGCGTTTGGCCATTACAACTATAAACATCGTAAACGCAATCTCTGTCCGTTTTTGGGGTTTGGTGAGAAAGCCATTTTTCCTTTGTGCTGTGGTTTCTTCGGTTCTACTCAGTAACCGACATTTGACGACACCTCTGCACAGAGGAAAATTTCACCACATCAGTCCACAGGATTCAAACTCAACGGTTCCGTTCGTACTTTTGAACCCGAGCTGTGTAAAGAATTATTCAAACTGAGCAGCTACAGACCGTATCCATTGTTGAAACCCGGGATGATAAAATGGTATCAAGTGTATGTTGCATAATAGAATCACTTCCGATTGTAACTATACGATACTGGTAAAACATCGAATTCTGACGCATGATGACGATCCTTAGTACCACACCAGGTTCCTACCTATAGGCGAGAAGTGAGCTGAATTTACGAAGTTCCTACCATCCTCAAATGTTTGAGGTGCTGATCTAGAAATGTATTGCATAAGCCCCCTCTGAAGTGTTTTTGGCATTTCGTTGGCTTGGAAAGCTTTGTCTACAACAGGTAGACTCTTTCCAATAAATGTCCTTCTGTTTAAGTAGTACCCAACTGTTGCTAGGGGGTGTTCTGGAACCTTCAAAACTGGGGCATAGCTTTTGAACTTTGTTTTAAAAGAATTAATCTGTTTGGATATTTTATTTCAAAATGCCAAATCGGAAATGAGGGGAAACCCGGTTGATTTGCTGTTTCTCTTAGAAATTCGGCGAATAGCTGACCATTTCCAGTATACCACAGCCTATGCTCCCCGAAAATCTCATCCGTACTTCCAAAGTGGACACTTTACGGTTAACTGTTGACATTATAACCTGTTTAGAAGATAAAATTTCTGAACGAAAATATGCATCCTCATAACCTAGCCTCGGTTCATCATACAACTCCCATATGAATTTTTGTGAGAAAACCTAGTGCGTCAAACTCCGTTCAGCAAAGATAAGGTATTTCTCGGTGCGAGCAGTATGTCTGAGAACAGTCTGTTTTCACAATGAAACTGACGCAGTCGAAACTGAGGGGATAAGAAACGTATTGTGAAGCAGCTCATTACCGGTGGCCCGCTATCATCTACTTTTCTAAGTCTGGGTTCAAAATTAAAGTCTACCATAGTCAATGTATCAAAGCATTCCTTATTAAGTGAGGTGAGAATGCACCGCCGGTGTTATTCTGTTTGCGCTTGTCAGGTAGATAAGTTTTATCCAGTCACCAGTGCCTCTTATAAACCAACCAAACTGAGGGGCCTTCAATCTCTATGTCTGGTCTAAAGACATCACATCACCTTAACACCCTCTACATTTGCAAACGGTTTGTTAAACAGCCTGGCTACTCCTACCGGGACGTCTTTGTTCCATGACGGTGTGCTCACTTCATTTACTCCAGTTTATTCCCGTATTTTCAGGTTCTTGTGCAATAAATGCAAACTATCAGTCCCAAAATAGTGTTCCTCACCTAACCGCTCGTTCTTCTTATCCTTTCCTCCAATCACAGCTATGCAATGGCAGCAACTCTTGATCACATTTCAATCTTATTTCCCTACATCAGGTAAGATTGGTTAAATTTTTTAAACGGACTTCTGGTTACAATCCCCTCTAACGCGAAGTAACCGTTTTTGGTCCCAATGTCCAATACTGGGTTTGCTCCTGTAATGTACAGTCAACCTATGCCGAAAACAAAAGGCAATACGGGGTTGTTTAGTCCATTCTAGGAAAGACCATCAGTGGGCATCTCACGAACGCTAAGCCCGCAGTCTTTGTATCCCCTGGATACGCGCGACTAGCTACCGACCTGTCAAGTTTACATTCACGTTCCAAAATTTTTGCGCTCCTGTGCCGTTACGCCATCACTAGTAACCGATGAACTAGCAGTAGTTTGCGGCAAACAAATATTATGTATAGTACAGTTTTTCACAGAACAACTGTGACCATGCCATCTCGTTACACCGGACCGCTTGGATCGCATAAAGACTTGTTTGAAGCGGAGAATGCTTGGAACACAAATGACTGCGATTTATTTAAACACCCATTGCTGGGCAGCGAAGGATGCAGTATTGAAAATGCCACTGGGACCGCAAGGGACCACAAAAATATTCATTCATCTTGAATCTACCATAGGCATCAACGAAGTGAATTTCTCTTGTTCAATTCAATCTCTTCTGGACAGTTCTCCTGTACTAGCGGGTTATTCTAGTGAGCCCACACCAAAGATGGGAAGCACTGAACTCAGCTTTCGCTCTTCTTGGGGCTCATCATACTTGACAGTGCCGGGGTCTGAACTGCGGACATGTGACCGGCGCACACTGGAGGCATATGATTTATCACTTCCGGTGATGACCTTGATACTGAATAGACTGTTGATTGACCACTCTTCCAAATGTCTCAAAGTGATCTGGGGTGGGTTCTTGAAGACGACCACAGTCGTCCTTCACAACGCACCGAAATACCCTCAACAGATGTGCCAGTTTTCGCTGGAAGAATCCTATTCACTGGATGATTTTGGCCGCTCTGTTTCTACTGAAGTCAGAGCACTAAAGCAGTCATCAGGCGCTATAGCCTGCTTGACGATTTAACTTCGTTCAGGACATGCACCAGCTCCGGTGAACTGAGATGACCAAATTACCTGCGGAACCCAGCGACTGTGCTTTATATTCGTTCGCGGCAAGTTACCTGCTGACTTTTAGAAACAACTTGGATGCACAAAACCTATATGCTTGAATGGAAACCGTGTGGCTCTGGGACGTTGCTGACACGAAAAGTCTTCCGTTACTTAATAGCGACCTTGTGTTCACGTTAACGCTGCGCAGGTGTGCTAATTTAGGCCAAGTCACTAAGACATGAGCTGGAACCCCCAAACTCATAAATACACTTGACTGCTGGTCGTCCAGACTTTCTTAACTGGTATAACCCAAAGCATCAGAAAGCGACGCATCAGTAATTATCCTTTAAGAAGAGACACTTTGGATGTTTGTCTCGCGCAGTATTTTGTGTGCAGAACACTTCTAATGATGCGCCACAGAAGCCTGAGAAAGAACTCTGATCTTCGTTATGTTGCGTTTGCCACCGTTAGCAGTGCTTATAGTGCTTCATCGCTTGGGAACCAGACTCCTTCAGAATCGCCATAGCTCATCGCCGAATGTCAGCTTCGTCCACGTCCTTACTTCGACTTCGGAGGTCACTACTGAAGACCGAACTAAGATCAAATCCTGCAAGTGATAGGTGGAATAACTATCTGTGTTAGGTACTGATCACTGATGAGTAGAATAAGTGCATGATGCTTGTAACCGTGCGACGCACCACACTCAAGAGCAGCGATCTATGAATAGGGAGCACGTGTGCACATGCGTTTTTATACTTTGAAAGGCCTGATGTTTCAGCGATGGCCGCACTGCTTACCACGTCAACTAAACTTTCGCAATGGATAAACAGGTAATATCGATAGGAAATTTTCAACAGAGTTGTTGAGATCATTCCCAATATTGATGTCCCCCACCTTTGGAATGACCTAAACTCTATTATTTTCGCAATTATGGCCATCATTTTGCTGTGGAATCGGGACTACAACCCAAGCTTAGTGCGTAACGTGAGCTGTTCTCAGGAGACATTGTTTGCGACCTGCTTTCGAGACTCGACTAACCGAATGCCACTGTTTTTTCAGCGATACTGGTACATGGGTCCCGGAAAGTTGCATTTTCGGCCAGCTGCTGAATATGGCTGCAACGCTAAGTAAGTGATTTACTAACTTTACCTTAGTAAGTGCCCAAACCAAGGGCGTAGAACATCAACTCGATTGTTTCGGTCAATTCCTGTGACGACCTTTAAACTTCGCCCAGGCTTGTCCAGCCAATTTCGTTTTCTTATTTGTTTTGTATTTGTTTGATCTGTTAATTGCCCATGCACTGAACCCAAAGAACGAACTAAGGCGTTTATGTACACCAAACGGAATCTCCAACTTTTGGCATTTCCCTGTAATTTACTCCACCACTCTGCTTGCATAGACAGAATACAGGGTTTTCATTGGTGCTGTTTGGTTGAATACATCCAAAACAAACTCCAAAGACTAACTTAGTGGACCACGTAACAGTATCTGATCACTCAGTAAAAAGATCTGTAGAGTTGTTATCTAAATAATAATTCACGGGAAATATGAATTGAGCTGGTGCTCCATCGTTTGTAGACCACATTCCTCTTCAAGGAGATTTGATGATACTCATATAAAGCGTAGCTCGCCTATGAAATAGATATACAGAGTACTTCCATTGTCTAAGAATCTGTGATAAAGTATCACGCGCGTCGTTTGATCCGTTGGCTTCACTTCAACCATTATGTGCCATCCGCTCAATGATCATTTTGTACTCTTGGTGGAAAATAGTCAACTATCGGTCCCCATCGATTCGCTTTAAATGGACATCAAGAAAGAACAAAGATGGACAGGAGTATTACCGTTAGCGATATCTCAGTCACTTGTCAACGGTCATCGCAGTGAACACAGACTACAGGCAGAAAGAGAGTGCAGGAAAAACCAAGCCAACTGGGTTAACAGTGCGTAATAAGTCCGTAGTGGGAACATAATCGGACGAATTTAACTGTCTAAGTCACGGGTATGGACGCCAGATCTGAAACTGAATGGAAAAGCAGAGATCAAAAACGATAGTGGCATATAGTGTTAGATTTACCTCTACCCTTAACCTTATTGGTCACAGAATAAGGCCAAAATGAGTGCCGGGTTTCTTTACACACTCCAACCCGGTTTAAGGCGTCTTGCATCATTAATCTTTACCCAACTCAGGTACGAGCATATGCTGCGACGCATAACACTCTCAAACTGAATATGTCGTGCTCCTGACAATCGTTGCGTCCAAACGGGGCTTCATAAGCTGGGGTCACAATATTTTACTGGTTGATTCAAACAACCAGTCGGATACGATGTGATAGCAATGTTTCTGATTTACCCTCCTCACGTATATTCCTACATGTACAGGAAATGTGAGATGGACAGACCAGATAAGCTAACCGTTACGGTTGGCACCGGTGTTTTTTCTAAATTTTGTTTCCATTAACACGGCAACCGTCATCGACTTAATTGGTTTCTCATGCCCTCCGGCGCGAAAGTTTCAGCGGAAATGAAATGCAGCAACCGGTCGCAATAGTTACATCCTGAGACAAAATTCACCTAAACCATTTTCGGAAGCAAATTTACCGTTCAGGAAGGAAGAAAATTATCTGGTCAGAAAGGCAGCACTCTTGGAAGTAACACGGGTCTTTTCAAGTGAGAAAGTGTCTTTCGAGGAGCCAACCAACAATAGACTACGTGATATGAACTGCTGGACTGGTGCTTGGTTGCACCAAATTCTGTTTAGTTTCAAGGTAATCCCATCGCCTATCAGTCTGTCTTGGTCAAGTGGTACAGAGTGCAATTACTAACAGGAATGTTGCGGATTCGTATCTCTTCAGATATCTGAGATGTACACTGGTCATGATTCCTAATAAGGAAGAAAGAACCGTGCAGTGCTTCTTGGCTTTTCATCATAGACTGGCTTCACTTACAGGAATACCCAATGTCATACGTTGAATTCCTTCGCAACTGTGGCTAATGGTCAACAGGAGACGTCTGAAAAGATATGGGACATGGCTCTGGACTATTCACTTACCCCTGCCATCGTAGTCTGCTCTAGCTGTTGAAGGTTTAATGTGAATAAGATAAGAATAAATAATTCTAGAATCATCTAAACGTATCAAACGTTGTTTTCCAATCAAGAAGTCAACACTTGGACCTTTAACTTTTTGTTACAACGTTGGATTATAGTTAGTCTCACTTGGGTGCTTGAAAAGTCCAAACAGGCTGTGGAGACAAGATTGTGGTAGATAGATGATCGTAACTACATTGGTGACTTCATCGGTAACTACATTGACATCTTTGAAATCCATGTGATCTAACAACCAAAACAGCCAAGCTAGTTTGTCGTTCACCTTTTTTGCCTTCTTGCTACACGCCTGTAGACCAACACTCCAACCAAAAAGCGTGTGCTAATATAAGGAGCCTCGTACAGTAAGCTGCACTATTTCGGCTTCGTGGTCACTCGTTCTCTCCGTGAAAGCACTCGTTCTAGCTTGTATCTGATTGGAATATACTTTCGGACAAACACCGTGCTGGTATCTGGTACTTTTTCGCGTTGTTTATTCAGCCCACTCAACTCATCAAAGGGCTTGCTTTCTTTAAACGAAACTCATCTTGTCCGCCCGTTTTCTTGTTTTCACCTCCTTAGAATTATTCAATTCACTTCTTCTGGAACCGAATTTCAAAGCCGCTATCAAGCTATAATGAGACCATACATAGACCGTTAAACATTGGCATACACACAAAGGTAGTTTGTAGTTGGTATGCGGTCTTCTGTTGCTATCGGACTGTGTGACTTGCGCGGATCTAGCAGGGCTGTTTTTCGTATTGCTTTGAGAAGATTAAAGGACGACACACTGTTCACTAATAGTACACAGCTAGAAGGACTTCTCAAAGGTTTAAAGCCTATGTGCGACATTTTGACAGAAGCTCTTGCTTATTTTCAGTCACGTTGGATGAGACAACGTGTCCACCGTTTCACCTTTGGAAACTTGTTTCAGACAACATAACACGTCAGAGAAGAATCCCATACAAAGGTGTTATTCGACACAGTCTAAAACTGTTTCTCAGTGGACTGAAATCGGACAGGAACTGGGTGATGAACAGCGGTAGATGGGTCTAATATTTAGAATATTTGTGAACAACCATTCCTTTTATTGAAATGCCGATTTTATGTGACATGTGCATTTCATCCGGGCAGCTGGCTTAGCATTGTGGTGTAGGATGTCGTCCATATGCATTTCTACACTGCAGTGAAGCTTATTATTGAGTGTATGTAAACAAATCAAGACAGACTGGGCCCATTGATTGGTAGTGGACTTGTGCTACTATCCAAATAAGCTCGTTTGCCAGTAAGAGTCTAATTGTATGCAGGCCCCCTAGTTAACGTCTGCTTACTAGACAGACTTGACTGCAATGTTTGTTTGTCCAGGGTAGGTTTTGAGACGACTTTTGTGATCATCCTGTTCCAATATTGTGGAAACTAGCAAACAACATCTAATCATAAATTCTGATTTGTTTTTTGTGTGGGACGATATCTCAAAATCCGCAGGTAAACCACAACCGGTTTCTTCTTGTTTTGAGCAGCCGTCCCATATTACTTGTACCAAATCAAAACAGACTCGCAATGGAATCCCCAGGTGGCCTGTGCTGCCCGTACTTTGTGCAAGAAAATCAGTATGCTTCTGACCACGATGGACTCCATCAGATTGCCAGTTCCACAAATTTCTATATTGCTCGTGAGGTCAACAGCTCACCGTGTTTGTGGCGGTGCGTTGTTAGCGCTGAATAATAATGAACGCCGTTCAGTTGGTTCTTCTACTGCAGCATGAGTTTATTTCAGTGAGCTCGTCTCTACGCCGTTGCTTGATATTTGCGATTAAATTTGTGATCTGGTATCCACCCATCAACAGCACCCATCGCATGAGCCTTCATATTTTAGTGTATATCATTACAGGAATACGGACTGTTGAACCCATGCAGAGTTGGTCCCTTTTCGGAAGGATCACAAAGCAGATCTTTTCTGCCGGGTTTTACGCTAGAGCTGTTCTAGTTTTACTACATGTGTACCGAGAAAATGATGATGTCTTGCGTAAGGAGTTGGGGGGGTCGACAAGTTGAGAACGTTCAGGGTCACCCTTTTAGAATGACGTCCCACCCGTCCGTATTTTATCTTTTTTTTACTTCAAACACGCCATATCAATAAGCCTAACGACAATAAGCGCGAAGACTTAATTAGTCACAATATCTAGCTGGCAACTGCCATGGAACGTTTGCCCCAGAGAGAAGGACCGGTTGGGCTCAGTTTAGTTCCCGTGATCTAGAGCGGCGCACAAAGGCCTCGGTAACGTTATGCAATAGTTATCACAAAGACACCCGATATCATCATGGCGTGGCAATGTCACATCATATGTTCCCCCGTAATTGGCTGACACACTGGGTGATTCTCACACACCATGCACGCTCACTCTTATCAGATCGACCGATGGATGAAGCTGGAAAAAAGCAAACTCCTGGGCTTCCAGGTTTCGGGTTTACATAGTTTTGTTGTGTGTTTCCTAAAAAAGATGCCACCAAAAGGCATATTGTGGGTAGGTTTGAGGTCGGGAACCCTACCCGTCCTTTGGTTTAAGTCTATGTAACCTGGCAGTTACTTATCGCCAACGTAACCATGACCTACGCAAAACGGTTTGAATCCCATACCGAATGGGACAGTTAAACGCCAGTATGAACTAGTTACAAACCAGTATTCATTGCTAGTTTTTGGTTGTCCACGATTATCATCAACATCACCATCATAATGTAGTTTCTATCCCCAAGTCGCAGGCCGCTTAAACCACCAGGCCATATGATGTCTTTCGTATGAATCCTAAGACCTCTTTCAGTACGTTAATAATCTCCATATACACCAGGAAACATAGTAAAGCTCTGTAATACCAACATCTGGGGTAATTCGCTACCTCGAGACTAGTTCATATACAAAAAAAACGTCGGTCGTATCTTAACAGAAGGAACAAATAAACAACTCACGAATATTAGAAATTGCTAACAGTTTTAGGTCACTCATTGGAATGACTGGACCTAGATCATTAGAAATTGGCTAAGTTATCCAGTGGGCTATTCAGGCAGGTTGATCCAATTAAAAGCCTGTAAACGCAATGTCCACTATGTTTTTCCGTTTTCTACTCACCGAATTTTACAATCAGTGTCAAACGGCTAGAAAATAAGCCTTTCACAATTTACAATTCACGCAATTGCCTTCGGGAACCTGAATAGCGATAGAAGAAGACAGTTGGCACGGACTGGTACCACTTCGAACGCTCTTTTAAATATGATACCGATCTTTACATCTGCCTGTCTGTCATTTATGTGACGCGTGCTCGGGCTGACACAATTGTACGAAATGGCATGAACTGCCTTCTTCTGTGACCGTTCGCGTCAATCTAATTGTCGCCCTATAAAGATTCACAAACAGACACAAAAGTAAAGTTTTTTGTTCCATAAATACCCCCCTTAGAGTAGAATGAAACTGTCCTGATGAAATTATGCATGACGGCGTGCTTGCAAGCAGTATGTGCAGGATGAAGTAACGTAACAGACCTGTTTGCCCGATTCGACTTGAGTTAGACAGCCGAGCTTGTTTGATCACCCTTTGCTGTGTATACCTTTTTCAATTCATTGGCGGTAGTAAGTACGTCAGAATTGGGGAACCGTTATCCACAAAGATTTCTGTGCATATTTCAATAAACTCAAAACTTTTATCCAACTCCGGCGCGCTAGGCTTTCTGAATTACAACGAATTCAAAGATCCAAGATGGTCACACGTGCACACTCATTTGCAAATTGAGTTTCTGACTGGAGATTCAACTGAATCTAAGCTGAATACTGTTTTTCCGTTTCGTCACCCATTGGTGCCAAGTTAATTTGCAAACGAGCGTTTATTTACACATACTGATAAAGTGTGAAATAGGAATTTTCAAAATCGGACCCAGGCCTACCTGATGAGCCTCTAAAAGTGCGAAAATGAAAGTGGACCGTTCAACACGTTTCATAAGCCTGATAATTTTTCGGACCAAGAAAACCAAGACAGTTGTTCCAAATCGGGTTCATTGAAGAGGAGACGGCTCAGTGCTAAAAGCCCGATTTGCGTAAAAAGCTAGAATTGATGGCTAGCCTCGCGTTACCCTGATAAGGCTGAGGCAATGAATTCTATCTACAGCCCCAGTACTTTCATCCGTTTAGGTGCTATTATCTTTCCTTCCAGAGTAAGAGAGCAAGTCTTGGGTCCAACAATGCCACTCGTCACCACCACCACATACTCACCTGATCATTTTAAATTTCGGTGCTTAATCAAATGGCATGTAATCAATGGCCTATTCTTGGAGCCCGCTACAAACACCGCTGCGTTAACGTTTGTTTGCATTTTATCTCGTTTGGCTATCTCAACTGGACAAAGTGAGACCTGTAGCATGGTTTTCATCATTACATTTATGTATAAGCAAAATTTTCCGCGGCAGCTACGATTCGCTCCAATAGTAAACGCGGTCTGCGATATGTACTTCTAGTATTGACCCCTAAGTTGAAAGTAGAAAACCTCTCAAGATTAGTGGCTTCTGAAAATTACTACAGTAAAATGGTCGATCGTTTATATGGTCGATCGTACTAGATGGATAATTTTGGGGTTTATTGTGGTGGCAGACGGTTCGTAAAAGCCGTTTTTTGGTGCAGTAGGTTACGGCTCAGCAATTCCTCTTGTCCCGGTCAGCTTGGTGATATGTGATCCACAAATGAGGTTAATCGTACGCATAGCTCCGTCAAAACTCTGGAGCACCGTCTTCACAAGAAGTTCATGGGTAGCAATCCAATTAATTGCAAACTGAGATCGGAACAAAGACAGGATGTGTATATATGCCCCATAATGTGTCTGGAGTCTTGTGGTAATTTTTCCTAAGTCAATAATTAATTGTGAAATAATTTTATGTCTGCTGATGCCGCTTTCTCCAATAAATGGGGCTGTTGGAACTAAAGTCTTAGGTGTTACTCTGCAAAATCCGCTAGCGGGTGCTTTGGGTAATGCTCTCAAGTTGGTTTCATGCTAATCCATATAGGTTAAGCGGAAGAGGTGTTCGGCGATTTTTTGCATCATTGCACGTTTCCATCAACTGCGGATACTATAATTCCCGTTTCCCCAAAGGGACTATTTTATGTTTCAACCGAAATGAATTCATCAAATGGACATGATTTATTCACATCCAGAGTTCCACTTCAGTAACTGCAGGTCATGAGAACGTGTTCTTTTTGCTGCACCGTCATTCGGACTGGGTACAAATAGCTACTTTAAACTGCCGGAATTAGAACTGAAGACTTCGACTCTGTTAGAAGTTGATTTGATCGATGTTCCTGAATCCTTGAATAGCTGGGATGAATGGTTACTCCTCGTTGCGACCCAGTTACTCAGAGCTAGGAAAATCATATATGTATATGTTAGTACACTGATTTGCTAACCAGCACCGGGTAGCGTGTTTAAGCCTAGATGGATTCATCAGGTAGATATGATTTGGAAAGTACTCAAATATTTTCTAGACATCCTACGTAGGTTCATTAATTCAAACTCAGAGTCCAACATTCATTCCTCACTGTCATTTTGACTGTGTATAAACAGGTGCTTGAATCTGCCGCAAGTGGACGTTGATAACCTTGACAAATAGCTTTATCCTTAGTTTGCTGAAATTAGGTCTAACCAATGTCCTTGAATAGGTGAACAACTGGGAGGAATGGTTACGCATCGTAGAGATCCAGCAGTACACATCTAGGAAAACCATATATATACGGTGATTTCCTAACCGCCATCACCTGCTTTAGAAGCACACAGCATACAACGTTCAACTACCATATTTTCAAATTTACACTGACACGAAACAGAGTGATTGCTATTTTGTTTACATTGCTGAGTTCATCTGTGCAAAACATCTACTTCTACATTCATCCCCACACTGTATAACAAGAGATTAAATTTGTTCGCTAAGCCAAAATACCTCATTAGTGTTACGCTACAAGTGAATTTTTTTGGTTTCGCAAGCCGGCTTTTCGAAGTGATCGTTTACCAGTCCATTGGTTCTATTGAACAGAACTATTTGACCTTTTTCGTCACGACATACTGCTTATAAGGTTACTGAAACGTGCATTCGAGTCTCACCAAAACTGTTTATATTTGTGAATTATTCACTAGAACAGAACCGTGTGGTACCTGTTCAATCAAGCGCGAGATGGTCGGAGTATCTGCACAGGCGCTACACGTTTATTCAATCCATGCAGTACGAACAAAGACCAATTTCAGCACAGTTTTTGGCCACAGTAACTAGGTGCGGACAGCAGTGCTCCGCTTGTGTGCGCTTGCCTGCTGGTCGTACGTTCACTGACAATCACCATTTTATCAGGAGATTGGGTTCCATAACCTAAGAAGGCAATGGGGTGAAGTTTGAGAGTAATGCAAGCAAACTACATTACAACAGACTCCATGAAACCTGGAAGACATTTGTCATGATGGAAATGAGATTAAAAACACATTTGGTGCTCAACAATGCTTTGTTTTCCCCCAAATATCCAATTCGCAATGCAAAGAACTCACAGACTAACACCATTTACCAAGGTCTTTCATACTGTGCTTGAAAAGTATGGTTTTTAGGAGACTATTATCAAAACCGGTAACCTTAGATGTCTCCAACGAGCCAATTTCATTCCAAACAGTTCAGTTTTCCAGCTAAATCCATGCACCAAGATTCCAGATGCCAAAGCTTCACCAAGGAAAAAGAGAATAAGGGAATGGGTGCCATGCTTTGGATATGATGGCCCAGTCTGTGCATTGACAGCAAGTGGATCTGTTTGTCCACTATGGCGGAAAGTGACAACTGCTCAGTGAAGACGACAGCTTCAATGCAAGATCTTAGTTGTCTGCGTGATACAACCCTTTCTGTCAGGGTCACTAACCATTCGTTTGTCATATCTGTCGGTCTCCATCAGGGTAGACGGCAATTATCAACGCGACTGAGTTGAGTGGTAAGCACTTTCACACCTTGCTGCCTAGTCATGGAGTGACCGCCCCTGGATCGGCTTCAACCGACAATAGCCTAGGCAAAGAGGACTCTACGAAACAAACGGTCCTCTGGCACACGAAGTACATGGCCTAACCAGCGTAACCTGAGGAGTTTGAACAGCGGATCTACCGAAGGAGAATGAACCTTCCCGAAAAGCATATGATGTACTTCAGCACTGAAGTCCCCATCATACCCGTGCGGTGCTTCGGAGTTAGCTACGGTCAAACACAGAGGGCCTTCAGAGTTCTTCCACACGCGGCGTTCACGTCTCTGATCCATGAAGTAGGGCAGATGGAACCGCGACATTGTACACCCTACGCTTTACAGTCAAGCTGATGTCACTCGGACGCCAAAAAGTTGATAGGTTAAAGAACGCTGTCCTTGTCTCAATTCGGGGAGTGATTTTATGTTCCTCCAGTTCGCCGGGACTTATGGAGCTGCCCAGAAAGGTAAACTTATCCACCACATCGATCGCTTCAAATGTAAGCATGAAGTTTGGGTTTAATACCAACCAATCACGTAGTGACACTTTACACCTTACAGATGCGAAGCGCACACCGAACTGTGAAGTAAAATTATTTAGATCATTTGAGGTAATTTGCATTTCCAAAGGATAGGACCTGAGATGAGCAATATTGTTGGCATACTCAATGTCCGTGAGCGAACGGCTCAGGAGCATTTCGACCCTCAAGGTGCTGAAGGCATGTGTAGAAGACTCAAGGAATACAACAATTACGAAGTTAGAGGGAAACGTTATAATACTTCAAGTTTGAACTCGGTACAGGGCGTTCGATAACTCATTACGAACCGTATGTGGTGGCATTCGATGTGACAGGCAAACCTGGAAACATGCCAATTCACCATATGAATGTGAATCCACCCACTGGATCTACTAACACCACTCATGTCCATGTCATTGGATTTTATGCTATCTGGGTTTCATGAACCGTGTTGGTGATGCTAGCTAACGTCTGCATACACCAGCTTCCCAGCAATTTGCGTTCTGTTTCCCTGTCAGGCAGTAATTCGGTTTCAGTAGTTGAAATACCAAGACAAAACGTGTGCCCATAGGTCTTGGCGCAATGGTGTTTTAATCATCCACTGCCTCAAAACAATATCTCTCTCGGCGTATCAACAGACCGCTATATATATATATATATATATATATATAT
>SJOL01004228.1:94081-151562 GCA_004794785.1 Opisthorchis felineus | reverse complement strand
TATATATATATATATATATATATATATATATATATATATATATATATATATATATATATAATCATTCTGTGCATTACATTCGGGAAAACGTACGCGTGGAAGGTCATTTGAGACAAAACCAGGGATTAACACTCACTCAGTAACTTAATATTAGGAGTTGCGCTGTTTGCATTGTGTGAAAAAACCGGTGCTCTTGATGTACGGGATCTTGTAGACTACGGTTAAATGCACATTCGTCAATGTCCTGAAGCTGTTCCACAAAATGACTCAGAGCAATCAAGAGAAAAGAAATACGGGTCCATGTTTATTGACATCTATCGCATTTGTCATGGTTGGAGGGCAGTTCATTATTTTTTTCACCCGGTATCTAATTTCATAATCTTCGACTTGTTGGGATTTTCCGTCACTAATTTCCCACACTAAGAATTTCCACAATTTGTGCGCCTGACAATAGCAGAACTCGCTTGATAGTTTCGAGATCTTCGAGCTTTGACTTCACTCAGTTCGCTTAGTCAGAACGCTTGGATCGTAGAAAGGATGCTAACATCCCTTCCACTTTCTTCAGTTGTCCATGTAAACCACCTTCATAGGTCTAGAGCTTGTTAACGTCAACGCACAATATAATTAAAAACCTTCAGATATCGGGATGGGCGGTCCGAAACCAGTGCTGTACTAGGAGGCGTTTTGCGTACGACAAACTGATTCTCACAATATAATGAGTTCTGTCCTACTGAAGGCTAGCACTCAGGATTCGTGATGGCCTAACAAATATTTGGATGGCTTCAGTTAAGTGTTGCGGGATGTCCCGGGACCAATAACGCTGTGTTTTGCCTAATGCCCACATGGTGATTGCCACTTTAGTGCGCGCATCACTTGCGATCTGATGTGCTTTGAGACAGCGTCAGTCTCCTCTACCGATACTTATCACTATAACTGCAAGTGAACTGATGGATAACACGGACGGCGGAAAGGTCGGCCCTCCTGGTTGGGACGCACGAAATGTAAGAGCTAAAGCAGATGGAGTTTTCATTCAATTGGAAAAAGCTTGGAACCGCTCGAGAAGTCATCGTTTCAGAGGGGCTTGGTAGACGATCGGTAGCTTGTTTAGCTGGCAAAGTTTCGTTTTTGACACGAAAACTTCACTAGGCCCAGTGAGTCGGTCACCAAGTTGACCAGGTTTTAGGGCAGACAGAGAACCAATCAGCAAGACCTCTTCCGATTAGCACACCAGATCACTGCTGAGTGCCAGTTAAAGGGTCTTGTCTGTGAGTGTAGTCGTTTCAGGTTATTTTTTATCGGATTTACTTTCCTAATCTTCCGAATCAAGGTGCTTCAGTTGATAATGCACCTTGGGTGCCACTTGTAAGTGTTACGACAGTTTAACTGGGGCTAGTGGTGGGGGTGGGTGAGAATAGGTGCACTTCAGATCTGCTCACGACTCTTCTTTCTGACAACCGCACACTACCACGTGTCAGCCCGACTAATCTAACACCGTTCTCCACAGGCCTGCTAGTTCTACGCCTTTTATTTCATTGATACTAGGATACATGGCGATTCTACCGCCTCAGCCATTAGTCTCTGTGGCGTGAACCGTAGTCCCCGCATCAAAACTTCAACATTTTCTAAATTTTTTTTGTGCCCCGCGTCCAGTGCATGTTTCACCATTTTTGAGTCTTTCAGTAACGCTCGATATTCATCTGCGCTTCTCGGTGGCCAGTTTAGTTTTCTTGTACTCTCCAAATCTGGAAACGGGACTGTGTGCTAACTGTGTGCAAATCGGAAGTGGATTGGTTCTCCGTCTACCATAAAACCTGGCCAACTTGGTGATCTGCTCACCAGGCCAACGTGTCAAAGGCGAAACGTTGCCCAGTTGTAAAACTACCGATTGCCTACCAAGCCCTTATGAAACGGGCGGAGTTTTCTTTAGCTGCACAACAAGACAAAAACGATTCAGAGAAGCTGTTGGTTTCTGTCCAAAATCTGTAAAAAATATAGTCTCTTATTGGCAAATATAAGAAGACCTCCGTCTTTTGGATGAAGACAAGTAAGTTCGGTCGATGACTGTTCATACCGACTAATTGTACCCGGTTGGTCATTCTCTAAAGGCAGAAATTTCAAAGATTCCTTTTTTCTTTTGTAGTTCATCATAGTATGTGCAGTGGCTGGACTGTTATGCCTATATAAGAAGGTAGGAATGCTGACCAATCCACATTGTTTTATGGTACACGGTGCGAGTTTCTCGAACGCTCCTTGGTAGTGCACCTAAGGTAGCTAAACGACTGATTAAATCTCTTGGAAGATACGGATAAATTTCGGGTTATTTTGTTTAAAGGACCCAAAACAATGCATAAATTACGTACCGTCGTGAAGAGACTGGACTTTTCGGTGGTGTGAGGGTGTGAGGGTCTACGTGCCCCCGTGACCCATTGGGCTTCACTCCGGGAGAGCCCTGTGATATTAGCAAATTCTTTCATTCCAGTCAGTCACTAATTAATGGTCTGACCAACACGGTCTCCTGGGCCAGCAGAATGAGGTTAAGGGCATGAATGGCAACTTATTCCTGAAAAACGTTAATGTACTTTCATTTCCCTCCTAATACCGGTGCCTTATGGTTAGGCTTTTGAGCCAGAGGCTTTGTTCGAGGTCCTTAACCGTACTCCTGTTTAGCTATGGGCACCCCGACAGCCCAAGTACAATCTTCAAGCGCCGAAGCCCGGTATATCTGGCTACTTTTAATGCCAAATACTGAAACAAGCAGGACAACAAGCTGACCTTGCTCTCATACTGGACTCGCTTGATACTGACGTGTGCTGTGTATCAGAAACAAGTATGCAAGATGCAAGCACAGTGGTTGAGCCAGTTGCCCCATCACTCTTTACTCACGTCTGGCTGCTCACCCCTGGCGATCCACATACCGCTGCGGCAGAATGTATATTGGCTAGTATCGTCCTAAGTCACCGGCCGGAAGGATCCTTACTTGACTGGCTACTTGTTGACAGTCGCCTGTGTGCGATTCATCTGGCAATGTCTGTGAAGGAGTCTCACAAGCGAGAAGTTGATCGATGTCCGTTTGTCGAGTCTGTTTACGCGCCAACCGACTGTAGCCCCAACACTATGATTGCCCCCTTACGGCAGGCTAGAAGTTCAGATATCATTGTATTTGCCAAAGATTTGAATGCACAAGTGGGCAGGCAGATGGTCGACATGGATTGGACTCGGTAAATACGGACAACAGTGAACGACTAGTTCAGTTATTTGCTGACGTTAGACTGCTTCTATGTAGCATTAACTTCCTAAATAGCCGAAGTTGTCCAGCCACATGGTGTCCTCCAACAGCATGCCGGCTACAAACTCAAATTGGTCACATTGCCATCAGTTACCAATGGAGCGGATCGATAACTGACTGCCGCTTGTTTTGGAACGCATTTGTGGATTCCTATCAAGAGCTCGTCCAGAGTCGCTTCTTCCTTCATTTTCCAAGGCCGCATAAGATACGGACAAATGGCCTAGCAGCTGAGAGACCGGCAGATGCCGATGTTAGACTAATCTACTAGAAGTGCCTCCTGGATTCTCTTTCACCTGCTCCACCGTCGGTTGTGAATTCGTGCTAGAAAGTGACCGCCACATTCTTGAACAATGCTCGGAGTTTCGTCTGGGGCAAGACGCTACCAGGCTTAATCAAGCACTGGATATCAGACAGAACAGTGGCACTGCCTGAATCTTGGAGAACTGTCCCAGTCGGTCCTGAACATAATTTGGCCCGACTGTTTATCAGATGTCAAGTGAAAGTGAGCATGCGCGCCGACCGTAAAGCCTGGTGGACACACAAGACCGAGGAAATGGAAGAGGCCCAGAAAGCCTGGAATGCCCGAAGATTAGTTCAGTTGACCAGTGCAACTGGCCCCCGGAAACCGCCTGTGAACGAGACCATCAAGGATCAGAGTAGCGTGACCACCTTCAATAAAGGATGTCAAGACCGCTCGCCAGAGAACTTTGAACAACAATTCACGTGGCAACCAGCTGCCATTCATCTGGTGCCTACAGTTGAAGCACATTCCTGAACGATGAACCTGGAACTCCCCGCGGCCTCGAAAGTTGATGGCTGCATATATTCCCTCAAGCGCTACCGGATTCCTGGTTCGGATGACCTCCCGCCCGCACTGTTCAATGATAGGGATGAAGTCCTCAGTCAGTGCTTGTGTGATCTATTTGCGTGCGTCTTGGAAACGGAGACTATCCCATACAAATGGGGACAATTGGTGATGGTGCTCGCTTCCAAAAGGGGGTCCGCGATAAGTGCGGCAATTACAGAAGAATCTTCTTGACCTCGGTCGTAAAGAGACTCTTCGTGTCATTCCTCTTTTGTCGCCTTATGGTGGCTCGAGAAACACAGACTCGATTCCGGCCTGGTAGGGCTTGCGTTGATCAAATCTTCACACTCCATCAGGTGCTAGAATAACACCACATGTATACATGACGTACAATTTTAGTATTGCTGGATT
The DNA here is from genome assembly GCA_004794785.1 of Opisthorchis felineus. Taxonomy (NCBI): domain Eukaryota; kingdom Metazoa; phylum Platyhelminthes; class Trematoda; order Opisthorchiida; family Opisthorchiidae; genus Opisthorchis; species Opisthorchis felineus. Next base: position 147,060 of record SJOL01004228.1, on the reverse strand, counting down.
TCCAAGACGCAATCGACTTGGTCTCCTTGACACGCTCACCCAGCAAGGAATGCCCCGGGCATTTGTGAACACAATAAGTTACTTATCTTCTCAGACTTCCGCATGTGTAATAGTATACGAAGAGCTCTCCAAAAGCTTCCATAAACAAAACGATGTCCGTCAGAGGCTTCCAATCTCTCCATTCCTGTTTAATTTTATGATGGATAAGATAATGAGACGAAAACTGGAAGATGTTCAAAACCCTAGTGTTCGGGCAGCTGCTGACGGAAACCTTTTCGATCTGGAAAATACAGACGAAGTCGTTGTCTTCTTTGAGCAGGAGGAGGAAAAGATGCAGATGTGTTTGGATGAACTGGCATGCGGTTAGCACCCACAAATTGTAAGGTCATGCTTCCGGGCATGCAGTTATTGAGCGCTTCCATTACAATCCAGAGGCATTCGAGTTTGTGGAGCGTTTTAAGTATCTTAAAATTTTCATTAGTTCCGATTGAAGTGTAACAGATGAGGTTAATGCACGAGTCTCTAGGGCTCGGGTCGCGTTTGCTAATTTGAAGCACCTGGGGCGTCCAAGCGGCATATATCTCAATCTCGATCTCAGTGCGGGCTGTTTTGTTGTATGGCTGTGACACGTGGCCTGTTCGGACAGCAGAAATGAGACGTCTTCCGGTCTTCTACGACCATTGTCTCAGAATCATAGATCTTGTGGGTTGGTGTCAGCGAATCCTTAACGAGGCGATTAGAAAGCGAGTGTTCGGTTGTGCTACAAGCACTTCCATCGAAGAATGTGTCCAGTGCCAGAAGCTACGTTGGTTAAGGCATGTATTGCTTATGCCGAACCATCGTTTGCCTAAGTGAATGCTGTTTTTTCACGCCCAATTCAGAATGGCAGAAGCAGGGACGTGGCCAGCCTTTGACCTGGCAGAGGGATATGAAAGGGGTTAGGGAAATTCCGGGTGATGTCGGTGCGACTGGTCTTCTAGGATGGGGACCGCGTGGTCCCTACCGTACCTGGTTGGAGACATTACAAGATACAGTTGCTAATTCATGTCAGTGGCTTTCCCGCTATCAGTTTCTATCCAGATTACCTGAATGAGTGTCTGGAGGTGAAGACACCTCGAAATGATTGTGGTACGCCCCTCCCCATCCACCTTTATTCTTTATTTCACAATAAGGCAACGAAGCGTCAGTGTTGAGCACTGATGCTATGCTGTCGATGATGATGATAATGTTGAACATTACGTAATCAGCAAAATAAAGTTCGTAGTGTATGGCGCTCTCAGTATTTTCGCCAACTTGCTTCTACATCATAGCTCAAGTATACCTTAACGAGCATAGGGCCTAAATGACTGTGCACACAACTCCATCGGTTTCACGATAAGCGCCTTCAAAATCAAAATGAATATTCTCTGCACGCGTGACGATATCCTTCAGCAAGGCTGGTTGAGATCCGCATTAGTGTCACGAAAATCCATCAGTCTAACGTAAGGGTACGTTAAGACAAATGGGCTTAACATCGATGGGAACAGATCCATAGGGCATGCTGGTAATGCGCCAAAAATCCGACATGGTTCGAAAGATTCCTTCAAATAACGGGCTGTTAAACCTGTCTGGAATGGTTGTGGGTTGTCAATCATTGCACTAATTTTTGATAGGGAGGCTGTGAATGTTTATTAACTGCGTGAGCGCTACGTTAGGTTTAAGTAATTTGAGAGTGTGGGCTCCAAACGGATTAAGTTTCGCGTACTCACAGTCGGTGTTAGCACCGCGCAAGTGCAGTGAAATGATGTTTCGTGTGCCTTGCTTATCAAAGTGGATGTTGGTTTTTGTTGTCGCTTGATTTGAGTTTTCACTAACTCGATAGAATCTCCCTTTAGATTCATAATCGGCTGAGTCCAAGTTCCAACCGTCCGAAATGCATGCATACCGTAGAGGTTGTACGCGTTTATTTTAGCATTCACAATGTGAGATAACGCAGCTCAGTACTCATTCACGATTCACTGATGTGGACAAGAAAAAAACAAAGAAGTCACGGTGCTTTGTGACAAAACGACATGAGGACTGGTCAACGAAAGAGGAGAAAAGTTATACCGAGAAGACAAATGAACGCCTGAAAGTGTGGAAAGTGAAGATACCCCGAAACAACCTCAGACGAGCAAAATATAGAAAATTGTGTTAAGTTCAGCAGGCGAAATTTGTAGTTAGCTGCTGTACCTATTATATCGATCCCTGCGACCTCCGGCTCGTCGGATGGATAACTGACCTTCTTGACTGCGCGACGTTGCACAGTACAACTTGAGTTCCAAACGAACTCGCTACTGTTCCCCCTAGTGGATTTCACAGTTGATATCTGGCGGTTCCCTCTGTAGACTCCTTGTCTGGCATTAGGCCAGACGTTGATATCCATCATCTACTGAAAGGTTATTGATTCGAAGTGATATGTAAGAGGCGCGAACTTGTACAATCTTGAATGGGTAAGCAAATATGCATAAGGAACTGAAAAGATAAACGTCTTCGGATGGGGCTCGAAATCCTGGCCTATTGTTTTTTGAGCGACTGACCTATCGGCCGAGAGGTCTTGAACGTACGCTTACTTCACAAAAGATAATCCAGATCTTTCTCTTTGTTACGGCAACATTTCCCTCTAGAGACAGGCAGTAGTTAGCAGTAACTAAAATGAGTTGCAATGAGACTATCTTTATAAAATCTGAACGGCACTCACCGACCGTTGTAATAACACTCACTCTAACAGTACTTCTTTTGACGAGTAAGGATTCTACCTCTATATAGGGCGAATTGTTGTCATTGTGTCGAAATACTGGTAGCTCAGGTGCGCGCACTGATAATGAATTATTTCCTATAGGGACGAACTGTTTGCAAACTGATTGCCAAGCTGAGCTAACAGATAAGCTGTCAAGCGGAATTGTCGATTAGCTGTTTGACTAATAGCAATAAACAGCCGATCTGCCAGTCAGTCCTCCCGTCGTAATGTGACCTTCTGACCTCACTCAGAATGACAGTCCTGTGTGTTGTGTCCGCGCGTCCAAATACAGTCCGTCTGAAAGGTTCATGACTAGGATTCTAACAGCGCTCGCCAATCAAATTGTCTGTCAGTATCAAAACAGGAAATGAGATACGGCGCTTGCTCTGTGAACTTGACAGCTTCCCTACCCTCCACCTCTAGTTGTAACCAGTGCTCTCGTCTTAGTGCACGCTTCACCTTATCGGACACCTGAACGGGCTTGTGTCTAATTCCTGTAGATTAGCTACTTCAGGCGGATGACTAACGTAGGGGTTTGTATACTTTAAAGCGCACCACCAACAGTACCACACAACAAACCATATTCTGCCAGTTTAGGGCTTCTGTTATCGAACGTTACGAAACCTCCGCCCCTTCGCTTTTGCCTGGTGATTCATGCGTACATTTTTCAGCGATGAATTTACACCGGGTATGCAGCCAGATTACACATCGTTTAGGGTTCCCTGTCGTATACACAATTTTACGTTTAGAAAATTGAAGCTGAATTTTTTCGTTTTCAAACTGTTTGGTTTGTTCAAGTTTTGAATGGATTCATTTGCTTGTTCTAGCTTTCTTTCAGATACCATTCCTATGTTTGGTGAATACTTGGCTAACGCCCGTTTGGACTCACAGTTGTTCACTCTGGTTCCTGTGTGCATGGTTCAGTACCACCAGTCGGTACCCTTTATTTTTTATCCTTTCACACCATTCAGGTTTGGTTGGGTTGTACGAAATAACCGTTTAGTTATACGGTAGCCCACCATGCAGTGGGTGCTCAAGCTTGAACGTGTTCGCCCGTTTAGACGTGATATCCAGGTGTGCCCAGCGTGCGCTAGTGGAGTAGAGGCAACACGCTTGCCTCGAATGTCAGGATTTAAATTCCGGTGCAGCCAAGGGCACTACTGATGATCTCCAATGAAACTTTCGTCCAGTGTTTTCCTTTTTGGTGTGGACTCACCAGAATAATTGCGTCAGACGGGATGAGGACTGCCAAAACCAGAGTGATGTGAATCTGAATAAACACTTTCGATTTTCCAACCCCTTTCAGGTGCAGTGAGCGCATACCTTTGGTACAAACAAGCGAATGCCCGACTCATTGTCAGTCTGCGACCACTAATGCGTTGTCGTTGTCGTGCAGCCCTTTGTTTTGGTCTGCTATCGTCGTTGGGAATTTCACTAGTTGCAAATTTTCAGGTAAGTTAGACCAAGGAAGGTGATGGACGAAAATGCTAGAACGCTGATTTTTCCACGCTATACTTGGTTAGGAAACCACTTCACGGATAACATAAATCGCACCGAACGATCGCATCGAACGAACGATCGGTAGAATAATCCTCCCTAAAGGTGGTTTGGTCTGTTTGAACGTGATTGAAAAGCTCACATCATCTCTGAGTCCCACAGGCCGTTCTTGCATAGATTCCACTGTTACTTTTTTAACTATATTCCCACTCATTTTCCTCATGCTCAAAAGCATAATGTGAGAACTAGACTGTAAGACTTACTAGATTGTTTTTGGTGGCCTAGTTACCCGCTGAAATCCATCGCAACACTCTACGCATCGCCTGTTGTTGTCATCGTCAATATGTACCTTGTAAGTCGTATAAGTCGAACAGCTTTCAGGTTCTGTTTCTACAATAACACAGTTGACAACAGTCATCAAAACAGAGCAAGTTTGACACTGCAACTGTTCTCCTCGGAAATGGCATCCGCGTGACACGAAATTAGTGTTTGATCGACCTTGTCCCCTTCGAACAACTCACTGCCTAACGAAACCGGGTCGATCCAACTCATTCCCTGTTGAAAGAATGATGTCAGTCTATTTGGGATGGTTGGGCTGGAAAATGGAAGATAATCCATAGGATGCTCAAGTCCCGCAAGTTGTGTATTGGTTCAGTGTATTCTTGCGGAGTGCCGTCGCTCAAGAGGGTAAACTAATTACGACTCAAGACCGGGGACCTCATTTCGCACAAGGACATACCTCTAAACAGAAATCATTGTATGTCAAGGTTGGAGTCTTGCATAAAGACGAGAGATTTGATGTTTTCTCGGTGTTCGCTGTTGAAAAATAGTGTGCTTGGTCATTTAAAATTCGACCAGTTTTTTGACGAGACAGGTTAGAAGAGGTGAAACTAACCATTAGTACTAGGGAAGTTCTGTAAGTAATGTAGTCCGCCAAGAGCTGGACGAAATACTCTCAACTACCTCAGTGGAAGCACCTTAACTAACGTGGGCTTTCTGTTGCTGCATCGATCTAGAGCCACCAACAATTCTTGGCTTTCTTCCTGAGCGAGACTGGCAGCTTCCAAAAAACTTCGTCTTTGTCTAATTACTCTTGCAGCAGCGTACTCACCAACACAAAATACTCCTCCAAATTCATCACCCAAAAATACCTAAACAATTCAAATGAGTAATCTGTCAAGAGCAATCCGATTCACTCCATCCACTTCAACCTTGGAACACCCTCCTCCGTCTGATATTTCAACTCTTTCAATTGCCATCTAGATAAATTCATTCAACAGCTATAGTGGTGTGAAGCATGGATCACCACTATGACCACTGATTTTATGACTCATTACTTTTCCATTCTCTCTGTACTTGCATTTCTCCGAAAGTGCAACAAAAGCTTTTAAACACATGTTCAAAAGTTCCTTTCTAAATAAAGAATTCAAAGTAGGAACAAAAATAAGGCAAATAAGTCAGCGCCTGCTTCGAACAGACAATCTAATCCATTTTCTTGTTTATTTCCTCGATTTCAGGAAACTGCTGTTTGGGCTGTTCATCTCACAGGAGCCGCTCTGTTGTACTGTTGTGGCCTAGTCTACTTTGCGATCGTCACCAATGTTTCTCACCACTACCTTGACTCTAAACAGTGGGCTTTGAGGGTAGTCCTTTGTTCATGTGCTACCATCTCTGCCATAATTCGTGAGTCGCGACAGAAACTCTTGAGAATCGTTTCTTCTCAGTTTATACCGTAGCTTGTGGTTGCCTTGCGCTGCTTGCTTTGGAGATTGTTGTGACTGTGAAAACCCTCTACTTTATTGCATTTTTGTATAGCGTTATCCAAAGGTAAACCGTTATACTTCATAACATAAGGTACCCCTCCAAGTATTCCAATATGGTCGAAAGTGGACGTTTGGGGAGCGAATCTAACGTGATAGTTGACAGCGCCCCTAGAAACACTCCAACGAGACTTGCTGACCATATCGCGTTTGGTACTAAGCCCTTTCTTTTGGCGGAGGTGTGGGAACCGAGAATGGTTATCTGGCACTACAGCCGGGTTGACAAAACCTTCATTGTTTTTCAACGGGTTCAACGGTTTAATTCTGATTTGCAAACGCCAACGAAGGACTGTTGGTTGAGAGCGTAGTACGAAGATCGGAAAAGTTGCTGTTCGCCGGCGGAAGTGTGGTCAAAAGCCGAACTTGGAAACTTAAATGACTGGCTCAGCTCAACGGGTTCATGAACCGAGTTTCAGTCACCGGCTTTCAGTGGACTGTGAACGTACGTGACCCCGCTGACTTGCGGGTCATACCATTGAGGTCTCTTCAGCCCATCCTTTTCGGCCTAGGCAACCAGGATGTATCACACCGTCTAACAAAGGCGACGGTGCAATTCAATCGATACATGTGACACTAAGCTCCCGGAATGCCCAGAAGAACATTCAACTTCTAAAAAAAAATGACGTTTGTTGTCTACGGTTGGTCCTCTTTCCATCCATTTGTTTACCGCATGGCTCAGTACCCTCAAAAACTTCACCCTAGTCTCTGGTTCGAACCACTGTGGTTCACTAGGTAGACACACTGTCTTTCCTTTCGGAGGCAAAATATTCCCGCCACAAGGAAGCATCCGCCGAGATACGGAATCATCTCTGTAACAGGATGTGTATCCTCTTTAGAGAGACGAAGAATAAGAAGCTTCCGCTGCATCTTCTGCGTCTGGTTAAAGAAAACGTCGGTGTTACTTGGATGTGTTTAACTTCAGCTAGAGCGAGTCCTCAAAACTCAATAGAATTACGACAGTGCATCAGTAGCATGCACATTGATGCTTTTCATCAGGTTTCTCACCTCCCGTGTTCATTGACTCGAGTAAGAGACGAAAACTGGAATATTTGTGTGACGAAAACGAATTCTGTCATGTCAGTCGTGTGGAGCTCTGTAAATACTGAGTAACGGTGCGTTGCTTCGTCTTAGTGTCCAGCTTGTATAACTTTAACATGTAATGTAGCCTTGTTACACTTCCAAAACTGATAATTTTTAGACTGATTATCAAGCTAAATGATGCCTTGTTCATGAGAACTGCTGCCTTTAGTGAATACTGTGGTAGAACCAGAAACATCGGTCGTATATTCCGACAATCGGTAGGGAATCGACAGTACCACTGGGTGAAGCCCTCCATTTCTGGAACCAGGTAGTGTCATTGCTGTAGATATAGGGAGTTGGCTTCCTCCAATGGTTATTGGAATAAAAATAAACATACCTAAATACTGACCTTCTTGATCTGTTTCTTATGAAAAGAGTGAAATACAGTTGACTTAGGCTATTGACTGGCAGACCAGATAAGTAATGAATAGTTCATTCTGTTAGCTTCAAGATTAACGAGGAAGAAACGGAAATTGATCGCTCAGCTTTCGCTTGAAACCGCCCACTACTCGTTCTATCATCTTTCGCTTGGTAAGGCGATATTTTAACTCATCTTTTCATACGTTAACTAGAAGCGGAAACAGCCCGTTGCGTGTGATGTTTGTAGGAGCTGGTTGCAACAACACTGGAAAGGGTAGCTATAATTCTATGTACACTTCAGGTGTGCTGCAAACAGATTCATTTTAGAGAATATTTCTTGCTCCGATTCCAATCACCAGTTACTTCATTTACGGAGAGTATCTTATTTGGAAGTTCTGACCTTACCAAGTATTCAACTGGACCATGCTGTCGACTGGAGTATTTCCAGTTATAGTCACCCTTGCGTTCAGTAGAATGTCATGATACGAAAGGTTCGGTTCTAGAACTATGTCCCACCGGCTATCTGGTTGACCTACTTGCTGCCACAGACTTTTTTCACAACTTTATTTGCAGGTTACTTTGTAAGCTATCGTCATTGTCGTCATCGACAGACAATAAAGAAGTAGCAAATACTGGTGCTTTACTGCCAAACAAGCATAAGGAATGAATGCAACTAATAAATAATCACAATAGCGGGAAACAAATGGAGACTTGGAGGAAAAGTCCCATGTCTTTTTTGGAAAACGATCAACAACAAGGTGCCGACGGTCCGGACCAGAAAAGGAATAAACACATCTGAACGCCATATCGGAGTATGACTTCAACAATTGGAATGAATTTTGCAGACCTCACCCAAAGACAGACAAACTAACTAAACAGTGTGGGGGGCTAAAACTTGGCGGTAAAAACGCCACTAGGATCGGTTAAGTGCCACTTCTAAGAAACGCGCGAAAATCCCGCAGCACAGTCTGATCGAAGTCACATTCATTCCCCGCAACCGTACCGTGGCTTGGCCTTCCCAGCTCTTTCGCCAGAATGAATTCGAAACTTAAAACTATACCTTCATTGGTAGGCGGTAGTTCTTCGTGCGCAGTACATGTTCCATGAGTTTCATTTGGTGCTCTAATATAACCTGATACCCCTCGGCATGCACAAAAAGATCAGATTGAGCCAGCGCGGTAAAATATACGCAGTCTCAGCTAAATTGGATTCGGACAAAAATAAACCTAGCGTTGTGCTATTGTGCGGTTGTCCGAAAATACATGTCACACAGAGTTAGCCCAATCATGGGGCTTCGCGAGGCTCTTGAAATCGTATTCACACATTCGTCCAACTGCAGCTGCAGCCATCAATACTTCACGATTATTAGAAAATATCTGCTTCAGGAAACAATTTCTGTCGTTTTTGCGCACTGTAATTTTCCGCCTTTTTTCGCTGTTCACTAAGATTTGTAAACCCAGTCAGCAGAATCTTGTGATGCTCAGCACTAGAAAACACCTGGAAAATTTGCAAACCTAAACCGGACGTACCTTGAAAATACCAGTTTGTTGCTTTCACACTACCCCCTAGCCCGACAGAGAAGTGCGTCAACTCGCGGTGACGGTTCTATGTGGCAATGAAATTAGCCAAACTAGCGAAATATTTGCATGAGTGAACATAACGTCACCCTCCATAGGCGTCGCCGACTGACGTCTGCGGCTTACAAGTGACCTTTGCATCGACGGTTCCAGTGACCTAGGGTCACAACGCTACACAGACCAGGCGAGAGCTCTCTTACACAGAATTATCATAAGACAAAAAGTGCGAACGATGGCCTTCTGGATGAACGAAGTAGCGAATTGTGAACCAGCCTCCGACTGTGTACATGGGCTTGTACGCTCGACAGTGGCTACACGAAAGTACCAGTTCATCAAGATCTTTACGAGCGAGTGTCAGGCCATTGTCTGCAAGTCAGAAATATCCCGTGCCCGAAAGCAAACGGCTAGCGCATATTCGCATTCGAGATCACTATGCACCTTCAAAACAAAAATTCAATGGCTTAATATTCGGCGACACAAAACTTGTGATTGTGCAGATGAAATTTATATCAGTGGTATAACAAACGAAGTGCATGGTCATATTTTGAATTCATTATTCATACTGCGATGAGTCTTTGTGATCCTTTTTCATATGAAGTGAGATCTACTAAGGGAGTCCGACCACTCACTTATTTTTTAATCACAAAGTTGATAATGCGAGGGGGAAAACGCACCTGATGGCTGGAGGTTCATATAATGGCGGTCCATATGAGTGCGCGGATGACGCTGTGAGTAACCATTCGAAACAGGAACAGTCATAAAGAGGAGACTAGGCTTTGATCAACGGACTTCAAAGCGTGGAGTTTACTAATAGGCAGGATCGGGGATAAGTTCTTCGGCTTGGTAAATGTTGTAATTCCATTTTTCATGGACTGAGTGAGAAGCTGAGCAGTGATCTGGCGGCGCAGTGCACGTGTATTGTACGCAAACATTTCGCCATCCCAGGTCGGAGGCTTATCTGGGACCTCGTGACCCAACTCCCATCTGTTTGCATATTACGAGCCCTTGCCTTCGTGCATCAAAGACCGTTCGAAGACACACCACATGTCGTCTCAACTCAAGCCCTTGATCGACCTAGGCGCTTATCCATCTAGGACAATTAGTTGGCGACCCGAGTGGTTTGAAAACTTCGACTGACAAAATTTCCTTGATTTACAAAATTCAGGATGTAGTTGTTCTCCTATCAGTTCCCTATTCTTCAGGATGACTGTTTTGAATTCATACTCAGGAGTAAACAGAGAGGGGAGTAACAAATCAGTTGTTCTAAATGCGAAAATAGCCGCAAACTGAATGGTACACAAAGATGGTCAGTGAGACGTCAAACGACGGGATGCAAACAAAACCTGGAGAATAATAAGGTACGTTGAATGGTGTGAGATACAAAGGATTCATGAATATCAGGTGCTTAGATGAAGCAAAGAGTGATAGATTCGAGTGGAGCACATCATATGGGTACGGATATACCAAGTAAGCTGAATGTCTGTTAGCGACCCCTGTTGTGCACGTGAGGACAACACAGCTACTCACTCCACTTGTTCAATCCACTGGTCACCAGCATTTTGCATGGACACAGGCTAGAAAAGCCCGATCACAAAAGTCATCCATGGTGATTACTTGTGGCGTGTTCAACGGTGAAGCAATATGAATTGACACTGAACGGTAGATAGTCGCCAGCCGAGTGTCAAGCGAATATGGCTCCCGACAGTTTGAAACATAAAACATGCAAAATCATCTAATTCTTCAGTGATTCTGATGGATGTGGCACGTTAGAGCTAACGACCCTGGGGTAACGTGTTTAACCACCAACCCACTGGTCGGTTCGTCCGGCCATCCGCGTTAGTCCCGTATGTTGCTTCATCAGATGCACTAAGGCCACACAGATTTCTGCAACAATCTATGGAGCTCTTTGTGTGACAGAATGATTCTACAATTTCCGAGCCATGAACCTTCATTCAGAGTAGGGTTTGGGCTAGCGAACAATCTTTCCGAACATACCAACACAGACAACATGGTTCTGGCTCTTCACTCTCCAAGATTCGAGTAATTTTAAATATTTACGTTACAACTCACTGACACAGACTGTCTGTCAGGCGGCACAAAACTACATGATGTATGGGCCGTACAAGTTGTTTACCGCAAATATACGATATTTTCCGACTAAATTGGCAGAACTAAGCGTGGCTCCAACCAGACTAAGAGGAAATGCGTGATTACGAGAAAACGACATGATCTTGTGCTATGGAAGTCATTATTGCGCCGCTTTGCAGGATTGGTAGATGTCCACTGAGCTGAAAACCGGATTACAGCCCCCTTCGATAACAGGATACACTTTTGAAAGTGTCAGAGTATCGCAAGCATCGGTGAGGCCTTATCCATATTCTCAGGTTCCCTAAATTGCTAGCTTACTTTGCTTTTACATGTCTTTCTATTCATTCGTAGTTATGTCAATCAAAAACACCACAAACCGCGTGCTCATAGAAACGCCACACTGCTGCAAATGATGGTGATGATTTGGTGAAGGAGGAATTAGGAGTAGCCCACTTGGCCTGTGCGGCATAAAGCCGATTTTGAGCACCATTCGGCAAATATTCGTTGCGGATGCGCTGTTATAACTCGACCCCGGCTTGGTCCGCTTGGGGCCGTATCTAAAACACCTTCTGCGGCTTATAATGTCACGAGCGTGGGAAAGTCACCTCTCAGTTCGCACGTCTTAGCCGCTGGGATTTCGCCTAGGTGGCAGCTAATCGGTTTGGTAACAGGCTGGCAACCGTTTTGTTACCATGCGAGAACTCAACGTCAGAACATGGTGACGATGTCCAAAGACAAGTAGATGTCATGTACAACAACGTAGTCAGCGCTTGTCGACGGTCAGGGGTTTAGGTTTACCACCTGCAAGTACCCATTGTGGAGCTATCCGAGAAATGAGTGTTCCACTGGTTTGAAAAAATGAGGACATCATTTGGCTCAAACGACCATAGTAAAGACCTACATGTTTTTTGACAAAAGGAATTGTCTAAGATATAATACTCCCATGTATAGCTGATAAAAGACTGATAAAAGACTGGGAGTGTACTATGACCAAAAGACAAAAGATGCACAGGGAGAGGAAACGAGTGGGATAAAGGAACAAAGCAATGATCTGAAGAACCCAGGGAAGCAGAAGAGCTTACACCGAAATCTGATGTATGAGGCTAAAAAGAGAGCAGTGAGTTCAACCGGATCACCGTCGCAGTCCGGAACTTTGATCGGAGGGTAGGGAAGCTGGATGGGAATAGAGAAGATAACTCGGCCTTGTGGTCTATATAACCTGTATGGGGAGCAAACTCTGGTCACCTTTATCGTAGAGGTCTGAAGTACCACTAAAAGGGAAAGAGAGGACGCATCATTCTCATTGGGATATCGATGAACACAGAAAATGTAAGTTACATTGTAGAGGGCTGAATGCAGACAAAATTATTTGAAAATCAAGATTACAAGGCACGAATCTGTAAATGGAAGAATTTGTGTAGATGCACAATCCATCTTTAAAACAGAAGCAGTGGGAAAGTATGGGTTTGGAATTTTGCAGGTGGATGTGATCATCGACCATCTTCACCAACCCGAAAATTCGGATCTCAGTGGCCAGCAATCCAAGAGGTACGGTGATACACAATAGGTGCTGGACCGAACTCTTGTTACAGTTTGATCAGCGTGTTACACAGTATGTCTCTGAAATCGAATGAGAAAGCAGATTTGCGTGCTTTTTTAGTCAGTGAAAGAACCAATTCACAAACTGTTGACGTTGCGAAACACGTAGGTACCTTGGTGACATCGTGACCCACCTACCACTTATTGTGCACTGACTAATTTCAGTGGCACCAACCACTTGCCGTGGATGAGCCATCCTCTCAACTATATGATCTCCTTCGGCGAGCACCTTTAGCCAACATTGTACTGTTTATGGGAGGGCTGAAAGCTCAAATTAATCATTTGGGTTCTTGTGAGTGTCAATTCAGTCTTCTTCATGGACTCGAAAGTACTCACAAAGACCATGTTTAACACTTGTGTACTGAAAACCTAGTGTTCCTATCCAGCCTAATCTCCAGGCTTCGCTGCCGTCAGTACACCACTTGGTGCCCTCCATCAATCGACTCAAGTTTAGCTGTTATACATGCCGTATCTTTGTTCAAAACTCCCGTTCCTACCGGAAGATCTGCCTGGACTCATACCATGCCGTGATATGTGTCAGCCACAGCTTGCGCATTTATAGCGATAAAATAAAAGGAAATTTAATGCGTTCGGGGTGCAGCTACTACTCTTGGTACTTACCCTAGGTAAGAAGACAAGTAATAATCATCATTTGCGCTGGTTAGCAGCACAACGAAGTCACGGACAAGCTGGTATCGGTGTTTACGATTTCTCCTAACGCACGCTCACATCGTGGCTATCCCGAGAGTGTCTTAGCTTGTTATACTTAGGGCTTTCTAATGCTGCCAACTAAATCTTCGAAACAGAGGAAAAAAATCAAAATTCAGTTATCTGAGTCTGAGGAGCATGGTGTTGCAGACAGGCTGAAGATGTGGACTGGACACTTCAGAACGATGATAGTCGCCGTTTATTCCGAACGACACAGCTATTCGTTCCGAAACAGATGAGTGTGAGCGAAAATCAGTGAAGTGGATGACATATTGATTCTGAACCATATTTAGTGAATTGACTGGTGAGCAGAGCACTTTTAGTAGAAGTTCAAGCACTGTGTACTACTCCTAAAAACAGCTGGGCTGTAAACAAAATCTTGGCCTCAAGCGGTCCTCCTCATTGGAATTAAGGCTGGTTGTCATATTAATGTGAATGGAACTCCCTAGACGAGGATAGACTTTCATATATCCCCATAATTCTCCGGTGGCACTGTTTGACCATTAAGTTGCTCGCATCTTGTGAACGAAGGCGGTAATGGTTTCCCGTAGTCAGATTACCTACTTATACAGGGTTGCGACAATGTGTTAACGTTGGTTTTGTCGCGAAATTAATTTCTGGTACTTCATCTTGAGCAATATTTTTATGCAATAACAAATCCGCGGACGGACAGCCTAAAGAAAGGTAAGATTGAAATTGGGTAACCACGGGGTAAGGTTTAGAGTAACCGCCTCAGTTAATGGGATCCTGTGAACAAAGAGATCATTTGAGTAGCGTTAGATTTAATTTTCATCTTGAAAGGAGTATCTTTCATACCAAACCAAACACACAGTAATATAAAATACGAATAAACTTAATATATTTTCCAGAAATGAGGATGAATATCGCATAGACCTAAGACACCCCTCTTCTGGTTGGTGGAAACTCTTCGACAGGCTCCAGTCGGTCTCACCGTTCTTGGGGCTCATCGGGTAGGCGCATTCCCCGAGTTTCCGTCAACCCTATGTTCTACTTGAACCCCAAGTTGGACAGATTTCGACAAATACACTCAGTAGCATATCAATTTGGTTTCAATGGGGGATTCGCCTGGAACCCACCTGAATCTCTCGTTTATCATGTTCCCACTCAACTGAATGTGCTGCACCAGGCAGTTTCATGTTTCAGTTATGCACTGCGTTATTCAAGATAACGCAGTACATTGCATAGTCGTAATGCACTACTCATAAGGTTGCTGAAAACTCTTCGATAGGCCACGACCGGTTTCGCCCTTCTTGCGGCTGTAAGTACACAATGAAAAACTGCCATCTTTTCTTTATGACCCCATTGGTAAGAGGTCCCATCTTGTACACCACCGATCGTTATCAAGGATCATTTATATCAAGAGGATGGAGATTTTCCTTGGAACTAGATAGACCTATCTTTGGGGACTATAAACTTTACATTTTGGTAGGATGTTTTGTGATGTCCCCCTGTTTTGTTCCCAAACATTTCTTCATTTTTCTTAAACGTTTCGTAGTACCCGTCGCAGGTACCGTGGCGCGATTCAGGTACGATGGGAAGAATATACGCAAATGGACGCCAGAAGACAGAGTGAGTAGTTGGGTACTCTTTTTGTTTGAAAAACGTTCGAATTTGTCTGTCGTACAAAACTGTAATCCTTGTGGTGAAAGTCTCAAGCACAGCTACTAAAAAATAACTAGTGCTCGAATTGGACACCATCTTTACTCGTTCTCAGCTGGCAAGCTCATACATGTGACACATAGACTTGAGTAATTCTTGTGACTCGCACTGGTGTGACTCACTGGTTCATTGACCGAAAACTGTCAGAACAACTAGCGAGCCCTTCTATAGTAGCGAGCCTTTCTATAGTAGCGAGCCTTCTACAGTCGGTGGAATCTTCTACTCTCCAGCCGCCCGATTTTCTCGTATTTGTATGGATGTAGAAGATAGGTGGATTTGGTAAAAGAAGTGAGCCCACATAATGCGCATGGAATGATGAAAGACCAAGCGTGGGAGATCTGAAGCTGCGAAGCTCAAACGCATGCGTGATCTGGGCCATCGTCAATCGGAAGATGACCGTCTTAATGACACTGTGAAATGCCTTCATTCGCAAAACTGTTATGCGCTCAGTGAGGCTAGTTAACTGACCCTGAACTACTCATTCTTGCGGCCTTTTTCGTCTAGAAGGGTGCGTCTAGTAGTGTTGTTAAAGAATTGTGGCACCCGTCAGTAGTCTAGTGACCCTATTCCTCATTGATGTACAGGGAGATAAACCTGAGGGTAGCTTTTGCTACCCAGGGTACGGAAACTGGATATATTCTTGTAACATCCTAGCCTCACAATTGGAAACTCTGTCCGTTTTCTAAGGGGCCGAAGTCCTCAACTATCCGTTCTCCCTGCAGATTGTAGTTTGGATTACCAAAGTAAGTAGTGCTGTTGATGGCACCCTTCGAACGAAATTTTCTACATCACCAATTCAGTGTACCGGAGTTCTTAGATTCAAATCTATACTCCGAATAGCTGGTCAGGATTCCACATTACAGGTATCCAGTCCACCCTTCACTGATGCGGCTAAGCCCGGCCTAAGCTGCCAACTTGATGTGGTGGTTGGGCTTTAGTTCTGCAATGATCCCGCTGGCTACATTGGCTGGAACCTCATTCCACAAGCCGCAACCATGCCAAGAAAACCAAAGGAGAGCAGTCACACCAACAACAGCGAGAGCCCGTATAACGAGTAATCGTGATACGAGGCAGTCTGGGGGTGAAGTTGTACTGTCCTCTGCGATAGGATTGTGGAGGCAGTAAGGTGTTTTCTGCCAATGGTGGAGAGCCACAGTTCAAGACTGCCATTCCTCCTGGGGCACACCAGTTGATTCCTATCACTCCATGGTGTGTGCACGTCTGACAGATCGTTTCCCTTCAGGTGCTAGCAAGTCAACATCAAGTGTGCTAATCCACCATCTTCGAAGAACTACCATAGCTCAACAGCATCGATCTGAGCTAGCTCACCAATACTATACAGTAAACAAATACTGTACTGATACCGATAAAGTGGAAGAAGCACGGCAAAATGTGAAAGGAGCTATGTTAGGGGCGTTCAGTGCTGTCTGTTCAACTTCTCCGATTCGACCAAAAGACCACTTAATACCTCCGAGATCGCTAGTCATCACTGATGCCAGGAAATCCATACCACCTGCAGCCATACCTCCTGCAACAAAGTCTTTGGAAATAGTGCATACAGGCGAATGGAATGTAAACCTTAATCACCCATTATAAAAAGAAATAAATTACGAAATATCCGTACCTAAACGTGATAAGGCAAGAGGACCGGACGGTTTGTATCCAGCTCTGTTCACAGAAGGCGGAGAATCACTGGTGACCCATCTAACAAACCTCATTGGTGAGAAATGGAATGAACAAAATTGCCTGAAGAATGGGAAATGTCGACAGGTATTCCTATCTTCAGAAAGGATACGCGGACGCAATGTGAAAACCACTGTGACATCGGCCTGGTAGCTGTGGTATCGGAGGTTCTGTCTGGTCTTGTCCTTCGAAGGTGTACTGAACACAGGGAGAGACAGATCCGTGAAAACAAAGATGGGTTCCGTCCTGCAAGAGGATGCATGGATCATATCTTCACCCTCCGACAAATTCTGGAAAAGCGACACTGCTTCCAGCATTCAACAGTGGTTGTGTTCCTTGACTTGGAGGCTGCCTGTGACTCCGTCAGGCACTATGACAGTATCCGTGGAGCAAATGTGTTCCTCATAAATTCTTGACCCTCCTTAGGGCGCTGTACGTCAACTCCTGCGGACATGTAGAGGTATACTGGGAGCTGTCATCTCAGTTCACTACATCAAGTGGTGTCAGGCAAGGCTGTTCTCTTTCACCTTTCCTCTTCAACCTCATCGCTGATGCGATTATGGAAGACGCACTAGCAGGCTCTAGTGCCTTTGATCGAAGTGCTCTCGGGGCATTCGCCCACAGATATCGAGTACGCAGACAACATAACCATTCTTGGATCTGACACCGTGGTAATGCAAACAATATTAAATAATCTAAATAATTCTGCCTCGTAGTTTGGCATACGCTTCACACCTACAAAGTGTAAAGTGCTGCTGCAAGACTGGGTAGGTTCGAACCCTAGCCTCATGCTTGCGGATGGGCCGATTGAGGTAGTAGACAAATTTGCTTACCTGAGCAGCTGTAGTAGTCCCAGCGGTCTCGTGAAGTATGATATTTCCATCCGGATTGGGAAGATCAGAGCAGCTTTCGTGAACCTGCATCAACTGTGGCGTAGGTATGACATCAGCTTATTCGTTGAGGGTCGAGTTCACAATGCTGCTGTGCGCTCCATATTATTATATGGGTCAGAAGCCTGGTCGCTGCGCTCAAAGGACTTCAAAATCTCTCACTGTTTGATCATTGATGTCTTCGGAGCATTGCCTCAGTCTGGTGGGAACAGCGGATCAGTAGTGCCGAAGTACGTCGAATGGTTTTCGGAAGAAATAATTCACCCAGGATAGATCCACTGATCACAATCCATAGGTTGTGCTGGCTCGGCTATGTGCTCCGTATGTCAGTCGACCGACTTGCTTGAAGGGTTCTTTTCGCACAACCACGTGAAGGTTGGGAACGAGGCAGGAGAGGTCAGACAATGACTTGGTAGCGAAGTATGAAAGCCATTACCAGCAAACTCAGCTGCGCTGTTCATTACCGTTTCCCTGACTGGGGACCCCGAAATGGGACACATCAATGTCTGACAATGAGACATTGTCAGGCATGACCCAGTCGCGCCCTAAGTGGCACTCGTGCATTCAAGCTACTGTCTTCGATGCATAGCCCACCTCCCAATCTCGCCAATTAGACTTCCACTGATAACCCTGTATTTACGCATCCGTTGGACAACTCTCATACAACTCGGGAGAAACTCGAGCTGTGACAAAAACAGGCTGAACAGGTTGAATATCGGACCAACTTAATCCCATTTATCTGCAGGAATGCGGTACGTTGTATTTTTAAAAGCCTCAAAGTGCCAAACCGTAAAATAACCGAAGTCTGTCCGAGAATGCCAGTATTTCGTAGCTTGAATGATCTGAAACAACTATAGGTGTCAGATGAACCCAATGATCAGTGTCACATTATCAGTGTAAGATCACTGATTTGCCCCCGTTATACAAGGGGAATACTCAAATCGAGGAAACCATTACAAACTAAGACGGAGTTGATGGAATGCCCCTAATCCAGGATGAAAATCTTTACTCATATAGAAGTGTTCGAAACAGTCAACACGGAAGATTTAAATATCCGCACCATACTAGTCACAACAACTGTTTGAGGGGAAATTTTATATCAAATGCAAATGTATCAAAATGTAAGTGATCGAATTCGACTTAACGTAGCAGCCCTGAGTACTAAGACAATAACATCACCAATTCAAAGCTGACAGGAATGCTTTACTATCATTTCCCACCATTTTCTAGTGACACTGAGTAGTCTCAGTCCCGATTGAAGTTCTGCAGGTCTTAAATTGCTCAGTTGTAGTAGGCAAAACTGCGTAGTTAGTCCCTTCAGAGCATAATGAAGTTTGCAGTTTCTTAATGTGAGTAACTTAAATACTGGGTCACATTTGCGACACTTGTACTGAAAAATGGATATATGTAAAACTTTTAAACACAGCATATCAGTTGGACAGAACACGAGGGTGTAGTGGGAATGCAGGCGGTCTGACGTTAAGCTGGAAGACAAAGTCAGCCGAATATGGCGCCTGAGTTAATCGATTTTAATAATGCAAGGCAAGACTGGCCATGGTTCCTGCTACTTGGCGGAATCCTCTGATTGCCGCTGAATGACAACTGTTGAAGCATGAAAGATTTTATTATCGATCTTCTAAAAACTTCGGTTGTTATTATCACTTTTAAACGGCGGTGTGGCTTTCCTGTTCTTACTCAATGACTTCATCCCATTTGTGGGAAACGGAGCTCCCACATTACATAGTGGATAAAAGTGATGTTGCTCTATGAAGCGATTCGTTTTGCATTGCTACTGACTATCTTTGTTCCACCAGCGGAGTACCCATGTCTGACAGTGATTCTGGACAGGCCCTAAGAGCCCCAAGATGCCTAGAGTTGACAGATCTTGATGGCGTCAGATGACTCATTTTTTAGGCCATATGTTTTATGTCTACTTTCAAAGAGCACAGTTTCTGAGCGTTGCTCTGATTTAGTCCGCTTCCTGCTGGTGCTCACGTTTCCTGATTGACAAACACTGCTCGATCGATGAAAGTTGTATCTCATGGCCGAAAACAAGACACAGGGTAAAATAAGGTTAGGAATAGGATGCTTGGGTAAATATTGATTGATTACGGAGTTTGCAAAAGAAATGCTTCACAGAGGGCGTCCTAGAACTGAGATGTCGCGAAGAGTCTACCGAAAATTTAAGTTCTATTGCGACTGGGCCATTTACGAACTGGAATAAAATGAACAATTATAATACTGATGGACTTTTCAGTACGACCAAAACAGCATCATCTTCTCCACACGTGATATGCACCTTTTGTTTGTATCTGGTCGAACGATGAACGGACCGTTTCCACAGTGTAGGAAAAATTCACCAGCAGTTCGATCCTAACTGTAGGCTGCAGTCATGTCAATCACGTGCTCATGCAATCCGAAAGTCACGTGCCTACGTGTTCATGTGCTGATTCAAAGCTGTCACGCGCTCACAGCCTACCGGATACTGGTTTCGGACACTTAGCCATGAAGTGACCGCGGCTAGCCTGAAAGCACGCAAAAGTTGGCGTTGGTTTTTGGCTCAATTAAAAGGTCTACTCGAACCGTCAATCTGTGTTTAAACGATCGATCCAGCAAGGCGATGGACATACTGTGCTATTCTCTTAATCCGTACTATAATGATGCAATCTGTGTAACATGACAGCCTCCAAACTGGCCTTCGGTGTAGTTGTGGATTAAATCAAAAGACCAAATCTATGTTAAATTCGCGTGAAAACGCACTACCCGCTTTCACCTGCACGTCAATAATGAATAACCTAAATGCAATTTCCGGTGAGCTGTGTATTCTCGATGCAACCCACTGGTCTTCATAGGCCCGTACTTTTCAGTGTGGATATCCTACAGATGGGTTCAGATGGGTTCTACGTGCGGAATCTCAGCACTGTACATTCCAGCCATCGTTTCCGACATCTCAAACCACAGGACTTCATCAAGGGGTTGGACGTTGTTTCCTTGAATGAGGGGTGATTGACGCTCCGTTACCACCTGATTAGCTCGCAAACCGTTCTGATGCTCACTTTCCATCTGCATTCCCCTACTGGAAAAACGGTGCGTGAGTAAACGCACACCGTCCAAAAGCCTCACATACAATCTACGCGTGCATTCAGGTCGATGAGAAGACGCAGATATTCTCCTCCCCCTCAAAAGCAACTTCGAAAGGACTGTCGGCGAATTCGCCTACACATTACATCTAGCTTTTCTGGCTAGTAGCGCACAATAAGCACTACACTAGTTGACTACTTCTGTTTGAATGGAAGAACTGTGACCTGCATGGTGAGATGGCTCAGTGGTTGGAGCGCGAATTTACTGATCGGAAGGTCCGTGGTTCGAACCCGACCTCTGCATCTCGACTTCCCCTGTCTAGGCTTGGGCAACCCGGCAGTATCCCAGTCCTTGTGCTTCTTTCGGGTGGCATGGCAGCTAGGCACCGAAACGGTGCTACAGCTAAACGCTGAACGCTGGCCCCTGACCTCTGACTGGCCACATATACCTAAAAAGTCAGGATGGAGAACAGCTACACGCTGGGGTCCCCAGAGTACTCCGGCTTTTACCAGCCATATCGATCTTGAAGACGAGACTCATCCGACTACTTTAGGTCACACTAGTTGATGGGGTAAAGAATCACGCACACTGAAAGAGTGACGTGGTGCATGTATGTTTAATTGAGTAGGAACTAGTGGAGGTGATACTAACTAGTCATATGATAGCCACGCGACACCATAATTCTATTCGAAATGCTTCTAGTTCTTTCTGTTTACCCATGTCACATTCATGTGTGCTCTGCACCCTCCGTGCCTAATTTAACGTTTCTTGTCCCCAGCTCGACTGTTAAATACATTTCCAGTTATCTTGATGATATGCATTTCATTGTTTCAAAGTTTACTTGGCTACTTTGAGGAAGAGTCAATATATACAAGGAAGAGACCGGCTTTATGAGAATTTCGTGCATTACACCCTATCAAAAGAAAGTAAAGGTGATGAGGGCAGGAGATTCGATGACCTAGAGGACATCCGATTCTATAATGCAGTAGTGAGTCCCTACTGAGTTAATCATGACGAAGCGTGTAGAGCTTAAAAGTCGCATGTAGTTCCACCTTCCTCACCTTTGAACCTCGTCCATCAATACTGTCCAACAGGTCGCATGTTTAGCGACTTTTGCTGACACGCGTGTCCCATGGAAGCACGGTTATTTTGCAATGAGGGTCAGAAAATAGGCTTAGAGCGACAAGCGAATCCGTTTCGGCTTTATCACTTTGTGGGTTTTCTTTTCTGAACTTGGGACTATCATGAAAACTTGCGTGGAAATTCTGTGGACTTCAGTGAAGAAGCCAAGTGTCTTGTAGTTTCGGTGCAGGTAGCATTTCGAAACAAGCTAGAGGGCTCAGTCAGGATTTCTTGTGGTACGCATACATCTCCATGGAGTATGTTGAGCATTGAAGAAGCTGTCTGTTGACCACCACTCTGTTCAGTATATTCCTTCAGCGTGAGCTTGCTACGTAGAACAAAATTCGGAGATGTGTCATCTTAGAGAAACAACCTTGAAACTGATGAAATCCGTCCTACTTTTAAAGGATTTCTATCTACAGGGGGGATTCGATATCCTCAACCGTGAAGAAGAATTTGTGTATTGTGGTAGTACCATGGTGAGTGAACGCTGTTCCAAATTGCGAAATATTTCGGAGATTTCATCAGTCACGCAATGTATTCAGAGCAAATACTACTTGGTCGAGTACCATAACCAGGCACATTGTACCCGCTGCTTCGTATTCTACCACCGGCCAGCTGATTATTTCTGAGATGTCCTTTGAAAGCACGACACATGTGGGTGAACAGAGCTTACCACGAAGAAACAAGTTGGTAGCGGCAGTTGCTTCATTTGGTTGTGGAATCCGAATGTTGTGCCACCTGCCTGATCACTCAGTACTAGCCACAACAGAACAGACTTGTTGTCAGTGCTAACATCTTCCTGTAACTTATAATCAATTCGGCTCAGTGCTGATTGCAACTTATCCTCTATCAGCGCAGATATATTTACCCATGAATTCGTCTCATTGTACAAGGGCTTTCTGTTGAGCATCATATAAATTCATCATGTTAGCCAATGTACATTAGACAGTGTACTGCGATCTCCCGAATATCGTCCCAAACGAAACATGAAGTGGTCTTTGTGCGCCACATTTAGTTGAAGAATATCACAAACGAGAAATTCAGCTGAGTCTTCCGTTGCAAATTAGTTCGCAGATGAGTCTATTTTACGAGTAGGGTCGAAGTCATCCAACAAGTTGAAGTGAAACCAGTTTGATGTTTTAATGGAAAACGCGGTGGAATTCACTGGCGCGGGAAAAATACTAAGCGACGAAAGGTTTTCTCAACGTGGTTCGAAGTAAGCAAGCTACGTAAGCGAGAACTAGCCACCACTACGATACAGAATACTATCCGAAAATAATGAAAGACACTTCTATGAATATCGCTCTGTTGGTGAGGTTGTTGGTCATTTCTCTCCTTCCCGGTCGTTTTCTCACAATACCAATTGGGTCGCCTAAAATTCACGGGGTTACAAAGTCTTTATTCACTGATACGTTTTGTGCCGACAGAAAGCAAATAGTCGGAACAGTATTATTCAAGCTTCTTTGATCCTGTATCTCTTTAAGAAAGTTTGTTGTGGAAGGTTTACACTTGTCAGTAGGCTTAACTGGATAGAAAAATACACTCAGACGATCAATGGGTGTAAACGTAATATATTATATATATATATATATATTAACTGGATAGAAAAATACACTCAGACGATCAATGGGTGTAAACGTAATATATTATATATATATATATATATCTTAAAGAAGTTGCTTCCGTATAGATAAAGAAGACTACCCCAAAACAAAGACCACTCACTTCCGCAGTCGGCATAATTCATTTACAGGAAGGCTTAGAGAACTGAGCTGTCGTTCGATACACCAGGTGTATTTCGCTCTCTCTTTGGTGCACACTACAAAACTATGTCAAGTAAATAAGTAAAACAGAACAATGGTCTTTACTAACTGAGTAATACGGAAGTAACAGTCGCCAAGGGCAGCTTCTATCGATGTTCAAGCCCATGACAACTGATAACAAAAATGATTAGATGTAAACTGGAATTGGCCTTCAAGTGCGTCTACGATAATCGTGAGCTCTTGAAAGCACGCTTTCCAGTAATGAAAAATATAAAAAACGGGATTCAGGACAGTTTGTAAGAAACTACATAACGTCTGAGGTTGGACGCAAGACACCACTGGTATAGCCTCAAAGTTAGAATGCCATGGTCAAAAAGGCATTTTGGCCTCTTTATTGGGGATTGGCTTTTCTTCAGAGGAGATTTTACATCTGAACAAGCTGACAGTAAATGCTATATTGGCCTCTCCGAGGAAATGTTGTCTCCTGAAAACGGTCTGTGTTGAAGGAATCATTGTGTTTGTTTGTCGTAACTTTCTGTTAATACTGGTTCAACTGGGCCACCCTACTTCCACGTGGTTACTGATTCGGACCTGCACTCTTATAGACCATTAGCTTTCGAGGCATTCCGTTACGCAAACCGTCCATGTTGGATGTCGCGTGAATCTCCAACTTCGACATGTGCAGCCGCCACTCACGCGCACAATAACCAGAAAAAATGGGCTCTTTTGAGTGAAATGCAGTAAATTTGAGCCCATTACTCCTTGTCTGGTTAGAGTAATCCACACCTTATTCCACAGTACATTACATGTTCTGCTAACATCTTAGCTAAAAAACTGTGACCATTTAGGAGAAGTAAAAATTGATTACAGCCCATGGTAAAGTATTCAGTGGGTTTCCATACGCTACCAATTTTTTTCGAAAGACCTACCGTTCTTTTTTAGGAAAAAGCTACGCACATTTTCCTTATTCGTGGAAATAATTTGCGGAAATCCTGCCACCTTTTCTTCCCAGGCAATATATGCTCGGTGGGGTTCACTTCGCATAGCTTGTTCCTACTGTCTATGAAGTAAAAAGCGTATGTGAGTATACAAAAGGAGTGACCGAGGGAATGTAAAAGTTTCCATTTCCAAGGCACATAATTTGTCATTCCGTCAGAACAACAGGTAAACATCGAAATGTAACTTGCCCTTGTGGGCTCTTGTGGTTCCATTCTGAAAAGGTCTTGCAATTCAGAAAAGGGTTCAAGGAACCAAACTAAATTGGTGTGTTTTGAGAACTGGCCTTTACTGCGCCTGGACTCTTCTGCAACCTATTACAATGCAATTGTCCTTAATGTCATCACATCGAGATCACAACGAGATTACATTGTCCAGATTATATCGAGATTACCGTTTGTTGAGTTTGTGTTCCGAGTTTTGCATCCTATCTTCTCCCACAGGGTTATGTCTACCATGCTGTCAGTAGCTTTGCCGAATGGGTGCTGGCTATCTGCTGCCTTGGTTTCTCCCTAACAATGGTAGCAGAACTGAAGGATTACAGCATACTGGCGGTTAAAGTAAGTTCCACCCAGTATTGGCAAGAAAAGTGCCTTCACATACGGACTTGTTTATCGATAATCGCGAAATAAGCGGTTAAAAGCTATCAGATAAGCAAGTAAAAACCTTATTTGCGCAGCATTTCTAAGAGTCCTGAGATTTCCTGGAAGCCGCTTGAACATTTCACATTCATGTAAAATGGTCGAATAATTTCCAACCCAACCTCCCATCAGATACTACTCTCTCGTTTCATCAGTAATCTACGCCGTCATACTAGTATTTTGTTGTACGTGAAACAAATTATTTTTACCCGGTTACGTCAAAATATTTTCAGTATGATAGAAAAGCTGAAGAGCAGGTTTGATGTATAGCAGGTTTGGTGTATAGCAGGTTTAGTGTATAGCAGGTTCCTGACTAGGAACACGTAGGAAGACAAAATCCCATGCACCCTGGAGAGAGACTTTTCCAAGGAACACAGAATTTCATTTTAAGTCCATTTTAAAACCAGTTGTGTTTTAGTGTTAGCGTGGTCCTGTTTTCTCATTTTTAGCAAGTCCACGAAATTGCAAAAATGTAATTACTCAAGGCTTTTGTCTTTTGTGTAAATCAGTCGTCTTAGTCCTATGGTTGGAGGAGAAAACGCCATATCGACGGTAAATTTTGTGATACTGTACCCAGAGGGTGCAGATGTTCTGCTGCCTAGCGAATCTATAGATGAGACATGTTTCACCGTATCGACCACTCAGCTAAGCGATGTGAAACCGGTTGATCCTCGACAACATGCCCTGATGTTGTGGACACGTATATATTCCTTCTCCTCCTCATTATCAACATCATCATTATCAGAGACGGCAACATCATTTTTGACACTGATGCTTCACTACCGCGCAACCAAAAAGTTAATTTGATTATTATTCAAGCCCTAGGGTAAAAGAAGAGAAAAGATTGGGTGGGGAAGGGGCCAAGTGCCATATTATCGCAAGTACTCTGAGGTGCCTATACCTCCAAGCGCTCAACCAGACCATTTGGAAATAAACCAACAGCAAGATTGCCACCGACATCTGTGAGACTCCATTTCTTACAATGTCTCCAGCCGAGTGCACAGGATCACACCAACCCAAAGGGAGAAGAAGACTCAAGGAGAATTTATTCACATTAGGGGAGTTGGGTAGATTAGAACACGTGTAAGCGTAAGAAGGAAGGTGTGACCAGTAACATATTTTTGCTTACCCGCCCTGCTGCACGCAACATGTAAAGTGACCTAGCTGATGATACCACGCAACGGCCGGAGTGGCATGATAAAATTTTTGGTTGTACGTGGGCTGGGATACTGTCAGAGTTTCCACACCCAGACAGAAGGACGATTAGGGTCCTCAGCAAAGCCTTTCGTTCAAAAACCTGATAGTAGGGCAGCGGGTGGGTACCGGTATAATGCTAAAGTGGTACATGTTTCTCAAGAAACAAGTGGCAGTACCTGTTCCAGCTCCCAACCTGGAGGACCAGGAGACTGTTCATCAGACCTCTACCAACTGACTAACCTGGTATGAGAAAGTCTGCTGGTGTCAAAGTGAACCCCCCAGTATAGCTCAGTGTGTCATAGGGGCACACAAACTGCCACACCACGATAAGGTACAGTCACGTTGCAGTGATGTAGCCCTGGATGTCTATCAGCGGCTAATCGGCTTACCAAAGCAGAATGTTCGATCAGCTGGCCACAAGACATGGAGTATCCATAAAGCTGTACCGCCAACTAATCCGCATGGAATAAGCCACTCAGGTTAGTGAGGAATTTTCATGGAATTTTTCTAATCACGGCGCGTATAGCGTGAGCAACTTATAAAGACCGTGTAGACGTTCATTTGTGTAAGTGCTATTATTACGCACTATCTGACGTACATGATTCGAACCTGAAAGCTTGTTTATCCTGAGGTGCATGCACAATCCATCTATGGATTCTTATCATTCACACACGAATAACACATATCAAAGAATGAATTTAATCCTATCTGAGTGCTTTTTCTTACTGATGCTAAAAACAAATCCAGTGTCATCTTAAATCACTTCCTTCTTATTGGAATACAAAATATCACTAATAAGTATTCAATCATAAGACTAAAAATAAAAACCATAATACTTGCCTTCCAGACGACGCAATCAGTCATTTCGGGTAGAAAACTTCGGGCCGTTTGTTTGGACGAGTGATAAATTATGCTGTTCGACCATGAGAAATAACCGTATAGGTTCTTTTTATCCTCATTTCCATGAGACCCTGAGTATGCCTCCACGCAAACAAACCGTATGCTGAATTTAAATGTCTAGTTGTTATTCGTAGCAGCATTAACAGTTACTGGTATTACTTATTATTATTATTACTTATTATTATTTTTATTACTAGTACGACTTTTTCTACTGTTGCTATTATTATGGCAGCTGACTTATATGCTATAGTCGTTCGGTTCATGTGACTGGTTTGGGCCGAACCAACTTCAAAGAAAACACAAACAACGATAAGTACTGGACACAGTGTGATTCAAAAGTGAATGATGAAATGTGGGATGATGCAGGTGAGGACGTGTTGAACATAAACCGGTAACGTAGCAAACAGTTACGGCTTGTTAGGGCAGGTGCGAATCTTCTCATACGATATTCATTAAGCGCCGATTGAATTATGTGCACAATTTCATGTTCGCCACGTCGCTGCTTTTCCTGACCGTACAAAACTTGCTCGATTGTTACAGCTCGTCATGTTCGAATTCAATAGCCTGGTAAAATGGTGCTTAGGTGGCCTAAAACTAGAACATCGAGTTTGGTTATTTTGATTGAAACCTGAACATCAGGCACATCGCATCGAGGCGCAAAACGTTTCAGGTGAAAAAAACCCTCTAGGCACTCTCAATTTCACTGGGATCTACTAGACAGCTGATGTGCAACAACGCTGGTGTCCTAAAATTGCAACAGCGTGGAGAGTAACACCTGTGGTGTTCAACTGTCACCGAACAATGGAGGAAAGGTAGTCTAGTAAAGATTACAGAGATAAAAGTAGAAAAAAAGCTGTATGTCCTTAGGGGAAATAGTCAAGATCAGGGTGTTTACGCTTTCCAAATTAACTGAAATCAACACAATCGGTCATCTTCTTGGAATGAAAAGCCACCGGGACCCATTATATTTCGCAAAACCCCACTCAACTCAACCTCAGTACACAACGACAGATAAGCATTAGCTGGTCAGTTCGGATAAGAAGCCAGAGGAAGCCCGTGCATTAGGGCCGATTGTGTGTAACGTCTTGGAAGGTTTGTAACCACGCTCAAGGAGAATCGTGTGGACCTCACCCAGGAAGGTACGAATATCCCACAACGCTCAGTTTCCGCTGCCGCATCATAGCGTGTCCTCCACGAACCCATTGGTCGCTTACGGACCATTTCATTACGGACATTTGGCGGTCAGCTGACGCACGCGATAATACACCGGCAATAAAATATTTGAACACATTTGAGGTTTTCGTATAGGGGAGATCAAGTTCCAGAGCTCTTGCAGTCATATTGTAGACCCACCCTCCAACTTCACTAAACTTCGCTCCTGACATCAAGCTGGGTAGTATTGCTCATATCCTGATCATATTTGCATTGACCTCATTTGTCACCGTACAGTCGTGGCTTATGCAGCTGCCTTGATATATAAACCTTCACTCTGAACTCACCATCCTGAATTTGCAAGAGCCAGTAAAAATTCGCAAAGCTGTCGTGATCACACATACCCTTTAGTACGATTTTGAAAGGTTGAAACTGAGATTGTTGCCAGGACATCGATGGTACACCGTGACTTACGGCAAAGCGATAGTCCGTTTCCCGTCCCCTGAGTACCGGGATGGGTGGTCGTTATCACGCTACTGTCCAAACACCTTGGTCACGTCAAGCCAACAGAGTTGAAACTGGTCGTTGGTTTGTTCGCTGAGCTGGGCAATTTGATCACAAACGTTTCATCACCAATCGAGGTGACATCATCAGTGCGTTGTTAGGGGGCGTAGTGGCGCGTAGCGATGGGTTGGTGGTTGTGCGTTGAGTAGTGTTGCGTGTGCGTTAATATACGTGCTGCTATCCGGGGCTGACCTTCGATCACGGTTGGTTGTTGAAACTTCGAATGTTGCTGCCTTACGTCAGAACTCCTTTCCACGCAAACGACTCTACAGTATTGCTTGTGCATGTCATTCCGTGATAGTGTTGCTAGGCCCCTTGAACAAAGGGCTTGCAAGACCAGTGTAGCAACTGGAACGTTTCCACGTGGGCGTCATAGACTGAGTAAATGTGAGGCCGTAGGGTGGCGTGGCGAGGTGGCGACCGCCTCTCACAATGAACGCACGGATGACCTCCGCGCGCAATCAACGGTGCTACATGGGGTTTGCGCTGAACCGCTTGAGCAACCAGCCGATCACCCTGTATCCCACTGCGATTGCTTCTATGATATGGTTACACCAAATTATTACTGACCAGGACTGCTATTTCGAACTCTCCAGAGGTTTAGCCTCCTTTCAACTCTGGAGTTTATCCGTATGGTTCATTCTGAAGTTGTGTAACGGAAGAGCGGGCATCTGTTCGTAAAATTCGCGAAATAACAAAGGACAGCAAAGAAGTGAAGAAAACCCGTCAGGACACAATATTCAATGCAGTCAACTTTGGTGCGTAAGTGGAGGAAGATACATGCATTGCGAAAAAGTATTTGGTGGGGAATCTTGATTTACAGAGACCTATATTCTCACATCAACAAGCATGTAACAGAAAACAGTTGAAGTTTTATTTTTTGTACAACCCTTCTATCCCACAGTGAAAGTCACCCGATGCCATTCGTTTGAATATTTCCCATGGAGATATTGATTAAGACTCCTGTCACTTGCCTTTTCACAATTCAGTTCTTTGGTTCAACTCAGGCACATTACATTACGACTTTAGTAAGTCGGAGGCGGAAATGATTTGACAACGTGCTTCTGAGTAAACTTAACGACGTGCTCATTTACACATTTGCACTGATGGGCATGCAATGTTTGGAGTTAACTTGTTGACAGGCTACAACCTCTACAGTGATAACTAAAAATATTGGGTAAAGCCGGTTGCTCTAGAGAAGCAGAAGCATTATAAGGCGCACCTCTATGGGACCAAATGCACAGTATGATTCAAAAGCTCATTCTTAAAGTCTGGACCAGAACCATTGTAGATGGTCGCGTGTGCACCGATCCTCCCTAGTCAGATGGAAGGGAAATTCTCACCTTATTGGTCATAGTATCAGTTCGGCGGGATATACCAAAGACAGTTCTTGCCGTTCTGTTTTTTACTGTGATCTTCATTAATTGTTCATATGGTCCACGAGGGTGAATCAAAACGAAACCATCCTGCAACCAAAAATTTTTACATTACCCTTGTGTGGACTCCGAGTTCCTGACTTGCATTCACTCTATTGGCGGTATGGAAGTGTTGCACGGCAAACACAAACCGATCAGAAATCCATCAGATAAACTTCGCCTTTTATCTACTACATTGTCTTTATGTCGTCTTTGTTTTAGCTGAAGAACCACCGAACGAGGCACAGCCGCGAGAGCACCATCACACTTACAGAATAAACACGCTACTATTAACGTATCAGTAGTCCAAAAAGAACCTTCGTTCGGAAGTACCTCCCGATGCAACGGTACTTGTCTCCGAACGGCAGAGAGACTAATTATTCGTCTACTTTTTCTACTATATCTTTTCAGTAACCAATTTATCTGATGCCAGTATGAAATTTCATGATTACCCATTTCGTGCAATAAATGTTATTCACGGATGTTAACAGCCCACGTGTTCAACCCAAGTGGTCTGGGCATGAAAACGGATAGCCCTTCCACGAACATCCGTTTGGTGCTATTTGATCACGCGGGTAGTAACCGTTTGCACTCCCCCTTTGCATATCTTCTAGGAACCTTCTAGGCCTGATAAGTTCTGATGGTTACTATTTTGGCTAGTTGCTCCGGTCTGTCTCTGCGTCGCTGTGTTTCATAACATGAATGCGAGCAATGCTTTTCGGGTCATAAATTCGCTTCCTCCATTTTTTCAACCATTTTTCATTATTATATGGACAAGTTGTGTCTCACAAACCTCAGTAGGTCCTCGAAACTGTATAAGGACTCTGAGAAATTATCAACACTTGTGGAGGAAATTTTTGGTTTCCCCAAGATCGAATCGTTCTCAGAGAGGGCTCATCGTTCAGTTTCAGAGAATCTATAGTAACCCCTTTAGGACCGTATCCGCTGTTCAAACGCTAGAGTGGATGCAACGTTCCACTGTAGAATGATGATGTACAAGACTTTATTGTAGAACATTATTTCCATGTAGGACACCTTCATCTAAGAATCAAGACTAATTAATTTATCTTGTAAATAAGGTATTTCCAGTGAACAAGAACTAACGCAGCTCGCACTCGATAAGTCTGCGCCTTAACATCGGGGTTGTCTTTCACATGGATCCAGTAAAGGACTATGTGTCCCGCCAAAAATACCAAGTTTATACGACTCAACAAACAATAACCGAGCTATCAGAATTTTGACCACTTTGTGGGCCATTAACAGATATGGGGCCCAATCCAGAGCAAAGAACACAAGAGGAAACGAGTTAAAATTGGCAAAAGTATCGCACGGAATATGGTTCTCACAGGAAAACGTCTCACTTGTAAATTGGTGAGAACCCATATGCAGTTCGTTTATCCTGAACAGAACCGCAAGCAATCTTGTGAGACCCAACTACTTTTCGAAATATAGTAACGTATGAACTCAATCGCCCTGACTGAATTTGGAATTATTGTGTAACCGTTCCATGGATAACAGGGAAAGTCTCCACAACTTTGCTTCACTCTAGCTTCATTTTAAGCAGAACCCGAAGTAGGAAAAAGTACAAGTGCTCTTCGTCGTGGTTTTTAGAAGGAGAGTACGTGCACTAACAGAGTTCAGAAGATAACAGCCTGTCAATGAGTTTTCAACCGAGAATGGCAAATCATTATCCAGTATTTTTACAACCGCAGCTTCCCGCGGTATGCTTTTTAGGACAGAACGAACATGTCATTGAAAACAACACTGTAGCATTTCCTCAAGAGCGATGAAGAGATCGCCAAATACAATGGTCCCCCAATTTGTTCCTCCAAAATGGAAATATTCCCTTTGAATGGACTGCTGTGCTTCAGTGAGTGGGCAATATTTTGAAACTCCATAGAAAAACAAAAACATCCGGCTATTTTCGTTATGCTGCTTCGCAAAAGGGACTACCATTTTTCAGGAATGGGGGAATTTGAACACTGTTTGACATGGTTGAGGATGATAAAAAACCAAGTCCGACTCAACTGGCTACCTCCGGTGTGTGATCCTGATATTGCTTAATGGGCTTGAGAATTGAACACCTCGTACAAGGGGTGATGTCGCGATTTGATTGTAAATAGGGCAAATTGTAAGGAGTACCACGGGAAGTGGACTCCAAGTGGTTTGGTTTCTTCTGGCAGTAGCTGCGAACACTTACAATTATTGTGGATTTTGTCACTAGATGGAAGTTGAGTTACGTGGCTGGTAATGCAGCCGACCCCGAACGAATACGTAATGAGGATTAATGTTCTTGTCTCTCAAAGATGGAATGAAGTTCACATAGCTATATCAGCACACAGCGACCTTCTGATTTGCTTGGAATTGAGTTAGCGTATGACAGGACATCTGTTTATGCAACTCTAATTAAACGGACTAAGTATTTGAAATTGTAATATTAGCAAACCCTCTGCTGCATGCCTCGTACCCTAATATAGCTTCCGTAAAAGCGAATAACTTTCCACTGCTTCATTTATTAGGGCTGGGTAAAATGTAATCAGTGCATTTCACATAAATAGCGCAACATACTCTGCTTCTGGACATTCTCCAATTTTGTGCCGTTAACTAAAAATGTAGCCTAAATTCTACCCTAAATAAAATGCGATGTGACTTAAATTTTATCAGGAATAATTTGGAGAAACAGTCAATGTTCCTGGTCCATGTCTGGTGCCACCCATCAGAGTACTCAAAGTAAAGAGTTCTCCATTCAGCGCCAACCTATCAGAGTGAAACACTATCTTGTAGATGACCTTGTAACCCTCGATCATTCTGAAAGCCGGCAGTAACGTACCACGGTCTTTTTCTTCCTTCATTGTCAGGCCTTTTTTCCAGTCCTAAATGTGTTGCGATGGGATGTTTCTCATGGTAGAAGCACCTTGGCCGATCCACATCTTTCTAAGGGCGATATCTTACTGGAATAAATGTTGTCGATGGACAACTCCTATGGATCAGACAAGGCACAACATCCACTCCAGAGAAAATTCCTAACTTTTTCACCATTGGTATTCCATTAACGTTATGATGCTGAGTCAGTGGATTTGAAATGAAAGTGTTCCCTTGGTGCGATCACTCGTTCACTCACCTATTTTCGCAGCATGCAGAGCGAGAAATGACATATATCCCGCGTGCAGTTACTTGCGTTTGACTGGCAGTAGTACTAACATTGAGAATGGTGCGTGGTCAACTTGGCTAGAGAACCGTTATAGGCTCCGCATAATTCAGATCTATTGGCGAAAGCAACTGCTGTAACTGTTTGCGAACCCAGCCCCCAGAAATTAGTGCTAGGGAAAGATTCGCCCAATAAGAACACAGCAACACTGTTGTGAACAAGCCAGTGCAAAAGTGCAGGATCTTCGCGGTATTCAGGACGCACTTATGACCTTGGATCAAGGTTGGTCTATCGATGACATCGCTTCTCGGTCACGCCTGAGGAATCGAGCATCGTTAGTTATCACTGATTGGCTGATTGAATGTTCAATTGGTTGCTGACTTTTCTGGCCCGAAAACCGGGTGCCGGAGTTGGTGGTTCCCAGTAATTTTCGGGCATTCTGGGGTTAGTTTCAGGAATTCGATCTTCCTGACAGTAACAGGTCACCTTTTGGATCTCAATAGTATTTCTGCGAAGCAAAAAAGAAACGGGATTGGCAAGGAAACTTTGATTTTTTCAAATAAGTGGTTAATTGTACCCCCAACTTCCCGAAATCTTGATATAACAACAACTGTGCAAGTACAGCAGTTCCGTTGTGCTGTTGTGAATACTGATAATATAGCTATATTGCAGGCCACCTGAGCGAGACGATACTGCCGTAAATTTGCGCTAGGCATGTGTGAAAACTGACTGTGACAAGGTTAATATCATGAAAAATACTTTTCAGCCGCCGGTTTCATTGGTCATGATAAGAGGATAAAGTGCATCTAATTTGTTCTGTGTGACTGCTTTACCCGATGTCAACGAATCACCAGTCTATCTGACCATGAATTTCAGATATTTAAGGCCATTTCCAAACTCCACGTCCTTAGGTAAGTAAAAAGAATATTCCATTCGTTTTTGGTTTCCTTGGTTCTGGTCAGCAGTTTCGAAATAACCAAGATCGACTGCATCCCCCTTTAAAAAACTGAACACGCCGGTCCTGATCATGATCATTTTTGGTTAAGATGACCTATGCAAGCTGACCCTAACCGTCATTGTAGTGACAAAAATCCAGGACTATGTCTTAGAATTTTTGGTTATATTTCGTTTGACCCCCACTTAGTGACTTGTCGGCTTCTAAACAGGATAGTGGGGCCAGTCTTCAGGAGACGCAAGACCTAATATGTTCAGCCACTTGTAAACCTGTCTACTGATATCATTTACGGGAAAGATAATTGTCATTCGGCTTGGAAGCATCAATACTTGTGTCCCTTCCACTTGCATCGCTGGATGATGATGAAGAGTTATATTCTACTCCAGCCTGAGTACTGTTCAGAACACTCTGTGTAGAAATTCTGTGAATGTTGCACATCCACTTAGAGACCAGTCGGCAGACTTGATCGCTAAACGTCAATACACATGTGTGCCATGGCTCGCGCTGAAAAGCCATTTGTACAAATGCATTACCGTGCTGTTTCACTGGTCTGTATCCGAACAATGCAGATAGATCAAAATAAGGTTTCACCATAATAACAAAAGTTTTTTCATTGATCGGGGACCAAAAGATACCCGTCGGTGGATGTACCACGGATAGCGTTTAGATAATAAAACACCGTTACCACCTGGATGAGTGAGGCATCCTTTGTGACACAGGGTGTCTACTTCCTTTGTGTATTGGTAATTCGAAACTGTGAATTCATTTTTGACTACGCCCTCCCTGGCCAACAGGGAGCCGTGGCGACGGAAACAAGAATTGTGAATGTTCCCAACCAGATCGAGGACAAGCACGTGGGTCACAATCGGCATTGCAATGTCACTGTGATGGTTATTGTATAGTGGAGTGTCTTGGAACCCAAATGAGGTAATCTATCCGTAGGTCATCTGACAATAGTAGTAGTTGTATGTCTTTGTTATGTTTCACGTTACTTTCATACTTCTCATACCTCCTGCTGAAATCCATACCCTGTATCTCGTCAGTTTCATTTTTTAAAGTTTTCGTGGGTGGTTAACAATGAGGAGCTTGGGAGGATTACCATGAAACAATGAACCGTTCTTTTGGATCATTAGCACGTGACATTAAGGAGCAAAACACTATTAGTTTACTTGATTAATGTATGTTTCACCTTGGATGGAACACTTAGAATTTGTGCAACTACTTTTCATTCTCAAATCTGACCTTCGTGACATGACAGTCTGCTGCTAACTGGTCTGATTTAACAGCGTAACAGAGTTAGTGTTGGAGTTTGAGGACATCTCGTAACTGTCGTGATTGACCTGTAAAGGTTAGTTAATTTATGGTAATTTACTTTCAGTTACATAATGCGGTGCATATAGAACGTTGGTTTTTCTGATATTTCTGTGGATCACATTCCTGATGGAATATAGAGACCGTGTAATTATTACATATACAGTGCCTCCAAAGACCTTACTATGGCCGACGGCGGTCCTCAAAAAGCTGTTGCCATTCAAATTTAGAGGAGTGACTGAAATGTGATTTAGAGTCACACACAAAAGGCGCATAGAGGAATAGGTTTCTCATGTGAGTCATCAGCAGGTATCGTTCCAGTATGGCCACTGATTTGGTAGCCTGGGTATATGCGAAGAAAGTAGGAATCAGAAGTAGGGTATTCTTCATGCCAAACATCCAGCTACCTTCGATGAAGTCCAAAGGTTTCTGGGTCCTAGAAACAGACATCAGTCTGTCTTTGTCAAAATGTTTGCTTGAAAGATCTAGTCTAACCGTTCGGCAGAAAACGATATTTGCAAAACAAAGGCAAAAGATCAGCCTCTTTGCTGTAGCTCTGTTTTCGGCCACGTGAAGCAGTTTGCATAAGAGCCAACCGTGAGAACAGCATCCCCAGATTGTGGTGAAAGTAGGTGAAAGATGATTGCTTTGCAGCTGATTTGATTCGAAGTCCTGCGCGCTATTTACCAAGTAGTCAATTACACATAATTCATTCTGCCTAGCTATGGCAAGATGATAGTACCCATAACGGCTATTGCAGCTGCCCACATCCAACAATATCTGCACAACTGGTAAGCGACCCTTGGGTCCAACACGAAGGAGCATAGACCGAATTGAGGTCAAGCGGTGTTGCCAAAATGTCCCTGCGAAGCACTCAACAGACTTAGTATGTTTTGCTCAAATTACGTTTCCTCTTTTTTTACCAGAAGTACTGATCAAGTGAGACTAGCGTCGTAGTTGATCAAGTATAGTGCGATTGGTGCACTCATTTTGCGAAAACCTGATTTCGTGAGCAGCATTGTGAACATTCGGCCGAAAAGTCGAAGCTGACAAGTAAGATTCAATTGGACACATGGGAAACAGAAATCTACTGTTTGTCAGTTTACTCCAACTGGAGTTTCAAGTTCCGATGGTTGTGAGAAAGTTCACTCCGAATATGACAAGACTGTTAGAAAAGCAAGAATACGAATAAAAGCAATCTCAAGGAATGGCATGGAGACTCTCCTGTATCCGTGATAGGTAAAAACAAATCAAACAAAATTTGAGAAAAAAGTGGCAAACGGTTCTGCATGGATAACACCAGATTTTCTGTGAGTTAGAATTCCCAAGTGACAATGACCTTCGAAGTGAAGTGCGTGGGTTCCGGGCACCCAACGCGGACAGTCTGTAAGTTTTCGTCGAAGGAGTACGCAACTGGCGCCTTATTCAGCAACACCTGCTTTGGTTCTTGGCTTAGTCCATTTATGAGTATGCTTTTAATTTGAGTTTCTTGTGGATCTATGCTCCGTAATGTGCCATCATTCAGCGGCTTCGGAACAATATGGAGTTCTCTATTAGCCACTGTGAAGTTTACGTGCACGTAATTCAGTGGGTCAGCCTCCCCGTCGTCCCAGAATAGCTCGCCTTTTGCTGTACCGGTCTGCGGTACCGAGGTCCCGTCGTCCGTCGTGGAAAGCACTACCAGCAAAGCTATTCCTTTCTTTCGAGATACTTTAGTGACTTCAAAGCTTGTTTGGAAAGGCACAATGCAACCGCCTCTCACCAGTATCGGGATGACATTGAGTGGCGCTTGGAAGTACTTTACTTGTCCTGTGCTGTAATCACGGCGACCAGTAGAGAGATTAATCCAGTATCCGGCTGGCACATAGCCAGTTACATCAGTTCGACCTTCATCTAGGACTGGGGTTACAAGTATGCATGATCCCAGCATGAACTGTTCTCCCACAGTGTGGGTATTGGTGTCACGAGGAAACTCAAACGCCAGCGCCCGAGCCACAGTAGTCCCATTCAGATGAGCGCGGTAGAAGAGCGAGTACATGTACGGCAGTAAGAGGTAACGTAGTCGAATAGCATCTCGGATAGCCTCAGTGGCTGTTTTGCTCCAAACAGCAGGATCTTGTGGAATCGATGCAAGGTCGTTGTGGTTACGTGAAAATGGATAAAAGGCACCGAGCTGACTCCAGCGAACACACAACTCCTCCGTTGTATTCCCACGAAAACCGCATATGTCTGCACCAACCATGGGAATACCAAACAGGTTGAAATTGATTATCTGAGCAATTGACGCGCGCATATCCGGCCAGCTTGACAAGTTGTCTCCAGTCCAATGGATCGTATAGAGTCCAGAACCTGAAAAAGTGGAACGACTAAGTAGGAAAGGACGCTTTCCTGCGAATAATTGTTTGAGGACGTTGTGAGTCACGCGTGCATGATCATAACCATACAAGTTGTGCCTATTATAGTGAGTTGAATCGTGGTGCAGAGCCGATGGGCAAACTGTTTTCGCATAGAGCGAACGATCCAGAATGAGTGGAACAAATGGTGGATTATCAAAAGGATTCGTTTGATCGCAGTTTGTCTTGGAACCCGCGGCAAAACTTGCAGGTTCATTCATGTCAATCCAAAGACCATCAAACGGAACACTCTTGTGAAACTGACTGGCGAAATTATACACCCATGCCTCAGCTTCGGGATGGGAAAAATCAGGGAACACTGTATCTCCTGGCCAGACGACTCCTTCAATGGGGCTACCTGTCCGGCTGTCGTTAATAAAGATCCCTCGTTTCAAACCATCCTGAAATGGTGCATACGTGGGATCATCCTTTGCACTCACTGCTGGGTCCACGATCAGGACGTTTCTTATGCCATATTTGGAATGTAAAGTATCTTGGATTAAGCTTGGTAACCCACCAAATTTTGTTGAGTCTACAGTCCAAATTCGGTAAGCATCCATGTAGTCTATATCAATCCACTGAGCATCAAGTGGTATGCCAGCCTTGACATTGCGTTCTACAGTGTCGGCCACTTCTTCTGAATCCCGGTAGCCATAACGGCATAAATGGAACCCCAAAGACCAGTAGGGTGGGAGTAGAGGATGACCAATCAGACTCAAATACTGTGCCGTCACATCGATGGGTTCAGGCCCAGTAAAAATAAAGAAGTCCAAAATTCCGCCAATCGCCCGGTAGGTGATGGCTGGCAACGGAGTTAACACAACCTCTTGTGCATTGCTGTTTAGTAGGAACACGCCGAATGCCGATCCATCAGGACTGAGTCCCATGAAGAAATTATGCACGCCGTAGAGGTTTGCTTCTTTCACTGGTGCATTGTCACGTGCCCACAGTCCCATACGTATCCATGTTCGGCGTAACCAGTGTGGAAAGTCTGCACGTACTTCACCTGGACCGAAACCATGCTCAGCTCCCAGACGGAAACTGGTCTGGAGGAACTGGTCTGAAAAAATTGTCGATACAGACAAATCTCCAGTCGAATCCAGCAACATTTGTCGGGTTGGATCGTTTCGGACAACCTAATTAAAACAGAGGAAGTCGGTGTAAGCCAAATAATCCGAAAATCAGATTAGACATTGATGAAAGCAAATACTCTTAAAATACCTCAGGTCCATAGATGAACGACGCAGTATTCAAGTTTACGTTCCTTACTCGGCTCAAAGTGAGTGGACAATCTAGAGGTTGTTCAGCTGGATTTTATTCCTTACCATAAACTGCTTAACTTTCTGATCATTAATTAGAACAAAAAGGTGATAAACGTCTAGAATAAACTCAGAAGCTGAATCTTAAGGACCACCTTCCCTAGAACACCAACCATCACTAGGCTGTAAATGGTTGTGGCAAGTAGTTGATCGGGTGTTATAACAATTATTCAAGTCAGCTAATGTGTCAGCAGTTCTAGGGGGTCGGCTATAATCATTCAATAAGAAGAACCACAAAAATCAGGTAAAAATGATCTGGGATTAAACTGAAAATGGAACGTCGGTTTCCTCAGGCAACTGAGAAAACGTTGTTCTCAAAGTGACCTTCTAAACGTGGTTACCTAGTTAGTTCACTAAAACTTCGCCTCAATAAAGCACCTAGATTCAAAACCTTCTGCTAATCCCCTGCCTTCAGCTACAGCGCAACACATCATGATCGCCGTTTCCCACAACACCACGGACTTAGTTGTTCTAACGAAAGTCCCAGTCATTCTCCCGCATCACTGTGAGTTCACCTTCCAAATAGTTATCTCAAAGCATGCCAATTTGGTTTTGACAGGAAACTCAGCTGAAAATCTCGTTTATGATGTTTTTAAACTGTTGAAGAGTTTTTAGCAACCAGTGGGGTAGTATGTCTAACACAAATCTTCTTTGCATTTTTCAAGTCACTATGCCCTAGAATTCTTGTAAGAAGTCTGGACGAACTCCTGAAATTACCGGATATGAACCTTTCACCCTCAGTAGAAACCTAAAGATGAGATTTACTGATGGACGTGCAGTATTTACGGGTTTTGGGAGGTTGCTCACTTTTTGGGAGATCTTAACTTCATT
Organism: Opisthorchis felineus; assembly: GCA_004794785.1. NCBI lineage: Eukaryota > Metazoa > Platyhelminthes > Trematoda > Opisthorchiida > Opisthorchiidae > Opisthorchis > Opisthorchis felineus. The sequence continues at coordinate 106,529 of SJOL01004228.1, read as the reverse complement.
CAAACTTATCTTCGGGTTTCTATCACTTTTGAATTTTTATCGCCTTGAGATATCTCGTGAAAAATACCAGGACATCTTGACATGAAAACGATACAGATAGAGAATGAACTAGCCTAATTTATGACCACTTTACAGTTAGTACGACTCACTTCCGAGGAAGTAGCTGGAGTCATACTCATTGCGCTGGCTGAAGACCCTGAAATATATGATTACCAAATGATATCAACGGCATTTTTGTTGTCCGTTTCTATCTAGATTTTCTGAATGAGTGTCTGCAGGTGGATGCACGTCAGAATGAGATAGGCTAGCACGAGCTCCTTTCCGCATCCACTTTTAATCTTTTATTCACAAGAAAGCTTTCGAATACATTATGACCATACGTAAACGAGGCATCAGTGTTGAACACTGATATTGCGCTGTCGATGATGACAATGATCTCTGTTAAATTCTATCACCTAAGCTAGCTTATTGGACTAAGCAGCGCCAATGCATGAATTGAAATGCTGCCGGATTTAAAAAAAACTATACTTTTTAAAGTTCAGACTTCCCTGAATTTTTTATATGTCTCGATAAAGTTGCTAAAGTAATTTGGAAAACTTAGCATGTCTCGACAGAAATCGACGGATGACCCAGTGCCACATTAAGGCAACCTAAGAAGTATTCAAATTCTGACATTAAACTCTGGGCGATATGAGTCCTCTAAAAGTCTTGACATAACGTGCAATCATCTTCGAATGTCTACCAAGACGCCGAAAGATTTCGGCCAGGTCATCATAAAGACATCACCTGGATACCTTATAAAACTTCCGGGGTGTCTAGGCCTGAAAGTGTGTAGAAATAGAGAAACACAACTGCTCCTGTCGGTGTTTTTTTATATCGATTCATCCATGAATATCATGGTATTCGAAATCAATACAAGATTCACAGAGCCAAATAACAAAATTTGCAACGGAAAGAGGCATTATCGCAGTTCAAAGCAGTCTTAGTATAGTAAAGAACAGAAATATGAAGCTTCGAAATCTAATTGCGCTGCTCCTTTATGTAGGGTTCCATTGAGCATGTTCATGTTGTTTCGGTTCTCGAAGCACCCCTCATTTTTTGAGATGGTTCTTGCATCCTTCAGTGTTTCCAAGTTGTTACTGTTGCTATAGAGCCTTGCAATGCGCTCATCTGATACCTACGCTACCTTTCTGTGAGACGCCTAGCGCTTATTGCTTCAATAAATAAAGTAATCGTTCAGCTGTAACACTCTTTTGATGCTTAGATATCATGCCATTCTGAGAAAGCACGAGAGCTGAGGTGCTGCCAGGGTGCCTAGGTCTGGACAGGAGCAGCTGAGCTGGCGAGGTTGGGTTCAGACCACGAACCTACTTGTCAGTAGGTTAGCCCTAACCACTGAGTTATCTCGAACTCGTTGCTCCAATCCACAAGAAACGAACTAGACTGTACAACATAATCGTATGCTAATCATAACCGGGAGCTCGAGCTGACTCAGTAGTCTAGTGGTACGAAAAGAACCCCAGCTTCTCGACTGTTACTGCCTAGGCTTAGACACCCTGGCAGTATCTCAGCCTTCATTCCTTTGGGGTGACGTGGCAATCAGTCACTGAAGGGGTGTTACAGCTGAACTGCTACGATTATCAAAACCGGTGGTGAACATCAGTGTGTCATGCAACATGTTGATTAACCATAACTTATTCCTACTAAACATTCTAGTCAAAACTGTAACCCGCTATATAGTTGAAGGTCAATGAAGACCTGAGTTCTTTCGTTCAATGGAAGAAGCTTCCTCTCAGATGGTTTTTGTGTAATGGAGTAAAACCAAGCCACGTGATAAGCTGAAACAAATAATGTCACTCCCGAAAATTCCAAAACGTGAGTACTCAGGTCCGAAACTTAAGTACACTTTTTTCTAGATATGTATTCAAGACTTATCACATTCAGCTTCAGATGCACTTGTCTGTTTCTCGAACTCCGTACACAGTGCAACAATGCTGTAATTGGTAGTCAGGAGATGATCAGTGTCTTTTACCATCAACATAACGGGTATTCGTCGGTAGCCGAAGGGTTCAGTTGGACGCTGCTGTGAAAACATAAGGGATAACCACAGCGCCGTGTGATGTGCACCCCACCACCACCATTGACAACAACACCGGTATAGGGCACTGTTACTTATTGGCCAAGATAGTTTATCTAGAGAAAACCGTATGATGAAAAGAAAAAACTTGAGGAAAGGAGATGGGTCAAGTACAGATTTCAATCCACAACCTAATATTTCATAATCAGGTAGCGCTTCTCAAATTACGCACATTCAAGTCTGTCCAATTCTACCGGATTTTGCACGTCCCACTTCCATAAAATAGTTACTGAGTATTTTTTTCCGCGAAAAGTATCCATACATACTGGTATTCCACCGATTCCAACAATAAGATTGTTATAGAGATAGAGTCTCCAGGATACCACCATGGTTTTCGTGGTCACTTCAAACCCGTAGCAACTTTTTGTGTTACTCTTTCACCTTCCAAACTGATATTTGTACGTTTTATAACTGTTTGGGAGTTTTTTCTGGTATTTTATTCACTTTAATGAATGCATGTTTCTGTACAGACTTTCTTCAACAAACCAAATGTTGTCCCGGTTTATATATCGGGCTTCTCATTGCTTTTACCTTGCAAACTCAACCGTGGAAGATGTGAACTAATACTGAATAGAATGCTTTTACCAAACGTTCACACCGCAAAACAGTTCCATTCCGTTTGACTATCAATGATTCTTCACTGCCCCTTAATTACGTAACGAATCAGTACAGCCAGACTTTGTGACACTATTTCCTTGATACCTTGATAAGCGGGTTCGCGTACATGTCAGGCATTATGTTATTTGCACGTGATTGAGACTGTACAGAAACCGGCGTCCCAGACTTTCTCCAGTAAATGTCCATTGGCAGTTGAATGTGTTCGCTTTGCCATCAAATAAGCACACACCTAGGAATACACAAACAAATCGCCGTGCACAACTTAAATGTCAGTGTGTTCAAGCTTGGTGAACCAGACCGTTTATATTACGCATGATTCCGACTATTAGCGAGTGACGAAAAATACATCCAAGTAGGCTATGACAAGGTGACATGTTCAAATGTAGAACAGATTTTTTGCTGGAGTGTGCACTAATTCGACCAAGTGGTGGCAGGACTATGAACAATGCCCAGCACCGAAATCTTGAAGAATGAATGGATGACTGATTACAAAAACACTCAGGGCCAATTAACATGAGCGATCCATCGAAGGCTTTTGGTGTGTGTTTGACGCTGTCCAGTGTCGGTTTATTTGGCGGATTGGGGGTCCTGTTTGCCTCTTTAGAGGTTAGGCCCTTGATTTCTGCTTTCCATCTAGCCTCCTCCAAATCCTCCAGGGTTTCCGAACATGCAGTATCTTCTGGTAATCGCCCTAATCCTAAATATTAGAAGAAATCAATTCTGTGACCCATATTTCCATCAGACTAACAGTGAAAACTTTTGTCACTTATGCTTCCGATCAGAAATGGGGCGATGGTGATTTCCGGGTATTTTATATCCACCGGAGATGTACACTCAGGCTCCAAAGACCTTATCAAGAAGATACTGCAGTACAACACGGTTTCATGAGTGTTAAATACAGTTAAAGCATTTTTACTCGGCTAGCAAGCATAGGAGTCCCTTCATAGATTTGTCAAGTTTCTTGTGGTACGGTGTGTGCCTCGCCGTAGGCTCAGGAACAAAATAAGACCAAATCTAAAGCACCCCCGGATTCAGTTCATATCAACCTAACTAATAACTTCTTGCCAAAAATGGAACCACCCTGTTGAAGTCTTGAAACATTTTTGGTTGAACACTGAAGAGAGTTCCAATGCTTTTGTGAAGACTATCATTCTCAATAATGGCATCTCATCGCGAGGTGCTCGCGTCCTTCTGGACCACTCATAAGTCGTTTGGTCGGTCTCTATCTACTTCTGGTCACGTTGGAGGTGGTACTTGGTCTAGTTTCGTTTCTCTATGAATGACCCTCGTCAATAATTATACATGAGACGTCCATCTGCCTTGCAACTCACTTGTCCGTAGATCGTGGTTCGGATAGCATTGTCAGAGCCTCATGATTTCGGTCTCTGGATAACACATGTTTCCTGCTTACGAAGCGGTTGAAAAAAAACAGATGAAGAACCCACAGACGCAGCAAGTCTGTCGTATGGATACACAGACCAAAATACATTGACTTAACCAGTGATCCAATAGGGTTTTACTAAAATGTTCAGGTCTTTGGGATCGGAATCACAGATAAGTATCTTTCAGTTTGACTCGTTTCCAATGTTCGCTGGTCAGTGGTCGAAAATTGAGCAATGTCTGGGAATTGAACTCACTGAAGTTATCGGTGTATTACGTTTGGTGTTAGCTTGTTTCCTGATGGACTGGTATGAGTAGGAGTGCTGAACAGAACACGTGCTTCCAGTTGATGCAGTGTGATTCACAGGGCTCCAGCGACCATCCGAACTCTGGTCGTAAATACAAGTCTTTGTTAGCACCCAGTTTGTAGCTGTTGGATCGGTCAAGCAGTTGCTTTTATCTCTGCAGACACCCTCTGGTGCTGCGCCTAGCGTATGCTATTTTTAGTAACGTCTGTTATGTCACAATGGATAATTTTTCTACTGGCGTGCAGATCGCATGCGCACTAAGAAAAATGTGCTCAGGGTTGTTCCGACTGGTATAAAAAAGCGAATTAACAGGATAGGATAAGGGAGTGAGAATAATACGGGAAGTACGGTCGGATTAATTTTCTGTGCGTGGGGTATGACAAAGATGAGTAAATATTTACAAGTTATCAAGCCAGACGAAATAATTTAGGTGGTTCAATCGACTGACATACTCTAGGAATCAACTGGGAAGTCACTGGTTACAGGAGGTTCAGAAGACAATCCTCAGATTTATCGCCGGGCATGATTTTGCCTTTGATACATTAGATTTGTCGGGCCACGTTAATGTTACGAGGTTCACTCAGTTTTCTTGCCCACCGGGAACCCAGCGGCACAGTCTTTTACTAGTAGCAAGATAGGTAACTGCTAATAGAGGCTTCCTCCCGTAAGTAAAGACAGTCCATGCTGAGAAGCTGAGAAGCACTGTGCTGACGTTTCATCCGTATTGGAAATAACAAGCAGTTAGCATCCAAGAAACTCTAGGGAGTTTCGAACGCGATGAGTGAAAATTCCACCTGAGAGGTCGAGGGGTTGGTCAACATGTATTACCACCTGATATGGAGCACGGGATTGAATGGTGAGTTGCTACTAGCAGGGAGGTCGCTGGTTAGAGACCCCCAAGTTTCTTCAGATCAGCACTGTTGATTATTCCCAAGAAGAATGAAAAAGCTGCACCGTAGTTCTCGACTGCTTAGCGTAGATTGGCCTCACCTACAGAATGAAATCTTAATTAGAAATTCCCAAATATCCTCACACTACCAACAATAAATTATTACATTCCGAACTCAGAAAGCACTACATTCCGACATCAACTTCACTTCCAGATGCTAACAAGGTTTGCATCCCCGGACCCTGCACAATGGAGTAACCGAGGTGAAGATTTTAAATAATCCTGGTTTACCCATTCATGTTTAAATTGCTTTAACCGATGTCCGACTAGTCGATTTTATGCTTCTGGGCTCTTTGGGTTTGTTATTACATCTCAGTTGGAGTTCATGTTCCATTGCTAGATTCTCCAGTTTACTGAGAACGAATACTGTATATATATACATATATATGCTATAGCAAATATTCAAGTAGAGCATTGGCTTCCTTGATCACCACATATTTTCCAAAATCTCGACATTTCTGTCCTACTGAATGGAAACGCTGCTCAGACAGGAACAGTTTGTACCATAATAAACTATCATCTACGATTGACTCGACGCTGTTCACCTGACCTGGCCATCGATAATGTTAAATCGACTATTGTTTACATAATCCAAGAAGTGTTTTGTAAATATCTGACCATTGAACACACGACGAGATTCAAAGATCGGACGAACCCGGATCTGCTAGCCACTGGTAAGTTATGGCAAACAAACGTCGATATTCATTTACACGAAGCTCAACTCCGTAGTTTTGTGTTCCATTCGTTTGAAAATCATACAATGTGCTATGCGGGTGGGTATAAAGAACCTTGTTTCCGGTCAAAGTCTGGGCTCAAAGTAACTAAATGGGAGCCTATCCACAAAATAAGCATGGGTAAAAGTACGGATAAAAGCTGAGCTGGTATCCAGGTCATTTGTGTAAAAACTACACACGGAATAATTTGACGGAGTTTCATCATTAGACTCAAATCGTTTTGCGATTAACAGCGTTGACGGAGGTGCTGTTGCAGCGACTGTCACACCCACCAATGTCGATGATGACGATAGATGATGATGATGAACCTCAGGGCTGGCAAAAACCGCGCGCTCCCTCCTTCCTTTAGATGGTGCCCGTTTTTAGCCATATTTCGGGGCTTTCGTCTGTGTAGCTAAGAGAAAAACTAACTGATACAAAGGGCCATGCATTACGAAGTTGTCATTTTTTTCCTTTGGAAATGGAATTGAATACGGTTACCGCGGAGGACGAGCAACAGAACAAAATACACCCATGTCATCAAACACTTTGTCACTGAATTCGATGACACTTGCTTTGGCTCATTTGAAAAGATTGTACGGTCCCGAAACAGACCAAGGAAAGATTTGGAAGGCTTCCAGTGTACGCCATCGCAGTAGATAAGTACTCCACATTTACCACTCTTGCGAAACGGTTTGGCGTTTTTGGTGATTTCGTCACAGTCTGCTCCGGCACTGCAAACACGGACACTTCAGAGGGTATATGGGAAGACCAAAAGGTGCCTATACATCATAGCTTTTGTCCTCTGGAACTGGACTGTTCCTATTGCCATATTCTTAGTTATACACTTGCCATACAATGTAACCCTGAATAAAGCCGCACATTTCGGGAGCAATTAAACGTTGATTAGGACGGCGCCCTCATCAATCTAGGAAATTAAGTCACATCTATAACGGTTTAGGTGAGTTTTTCTAACAACAAGAAGTGCAGTGCTTCATCCAAATTAATGTTGATTGTGCCAGATGAGCTCGTATAAACGTATGATCGTCTAAAACTAGAGAACTTTTGGAATGTAATTCCTGTCGTCAGACAGTTGTTACCGTCACACTCTCTGGGTGACCAAGCTGCTGTTTTCTTGGAACCCTCCCGATTAATAGACAGTCTATATGTTGCACCATAAGACAGCCGGTTCCCTTTCTTCTTGGAATCCTACTCTCTCGATAAGCACTCTATTGGAAGGCATCATTCCATCGCGACTTTTGCACGTAGCCCACAATAAAACTGCATGACTTTTGAGGTTCCGGATACGGATCCAAAGAGAATTCACTAGGTTATGAAGTCTGAAAACCAAACAAAGTGCTGAAACCTGGGAAATTCGATGCAGGTTTTGGGTGTCTTACAGTTCGGCCAGGATGTGATCGTGGCATTTGTATACTGTATAACCTTGTTCAAAACAAGGATAGGAATGCTTTATTGAGATGCTGTATATTGCTTGTTGATTGGTTAACAGATCAAACAACTGACATGTTCCTCCTCACATCACACTTACGTTTTGCTCTTTCGAATTCCTCAAACAGTTGGAAGTGCTCATTCCGATATGACGTTCCCCGCCACCTGACACTGTGGATCCTGCTAATTATTCCCCGTAACCTGGCGTTTCCTTACTAGGAGGCCAAGATTTCCCACGGAATTCACTCATTTGCATACCATTGTAGTTCTGACGGGGGGCTCATCTGGGACCCACCTGAATCTCTCGTTTATGACGTCCTTAAACAACTGAATGCGCTGCACCAGGTTGTGTCATGTTTCATTTGGTAAGATATTCGAGATATGGCGATACATGTATAAACGTAATACATTACTCATAGGATGCTGAAGACTTTCAACAGCCCACGACTGGTTTTGCCCTTCTTGGAGCTCATCAGGTAGGTACAGTCCCCGTCAACCTGAGTCCAAATTGGACAGATTTTGACAAATACACTCATTTGCATACCAATTTGGTTCTGACGGGAGACTCACCGGGAGCCCCGCTGAATCTCTTGTTTATGATGTTCTGGGCTGTCAAGGAGTTTTCAGCAACCTTACGAGTAGTGTAGTACGTCTGTACATGTATCGCGATATCTGGAATATCGTGCTAAATGAAACATGAGGCGACCTTGTGCAGCACATTCAGTTGCTTAAGAACATCATAAACGACAGATTCAGGTGGGTTCCAGGTGAGTCTCCCGTCAAAACCAAGTTGGTATGCAAATGAGTGTATTTGTCGGAATTCGTCGAACTTGGGTTCAAGTAGAACATAAGGTTGACGGAAACTCGGGGACTGCGCCTACCTGGTGAGCTCTAAGAAGGGCAAAAGCAGTCGTGGGCTGTCGTAGATATTTCAGCAAACTTGTGAGTAGTGTATTACTAATGTAAACAATTTTTCCTCTTCATGGTCTGCTATCGCCTCCCTGTATAGCCCAGTATCTCAGACACTGTTGACAATTATTCACTAAATTCCTTGATTGGAGATTAATGTGTTGCGTGACGTTGTGTCTAATTCGCAATGACCGACATTATATGGACACTATCTGACGAAAATAGCGCAGTACACCACTTGGACTTTTGCCGAGATGGAACGGAAGGGCTGGAATTCCACATGGTATGACCCAAAGGGCGTTTGGCTTAAAACATGAATGTATGATGGCTCCTTTGTAGAAGAATTACCCAAAGAACTGTTAAGAATTCTCTCTGAAGATGAGTGGAACTTGGTAACCCTAATTAAATCTAACGAACAAACCATTTCAACCAAGGTTGAGTGTTTCCTCAATTGTACTTTCCGAACGTTTCAACTGTTTCACTGGTATGACGCATACCTTGCCAAAGCCAGTTGATTGTGGCTGCACGCACGTATTGGGCGTTATTAAGTACCGTCGAATTGATAAATTTTCGGTCAGGTCTGCCCATTCCAGTGTTTTTGTTAACTGTGCTAATAGAATATGATCATTTGATATTCAGTCTTCTGACGATTGATCCTTACTGACAATTCACATCATTCACCTTTGAACATTTCTGTCCTAGAGCTGACGAAAAGATTGCCCAGTAGGTTTCAGGTGCCCTTGAGATAAACTGACTGGCGATTCCTGATAGTCGAGTAAATGGAACGGAAAAAGGCGGATGGTTAATGGATCGTCTTCCGATCCGCTGGACTAACTAGTTGCATCAGTAAAGCGCAAACAGGTTCGGCTGTTCAGACGCAATAATTCAAATCTGTTCAGCGTGCAGTAGTGAAGTAGTGGTGCTATGCTCATCTTGCGTGTCAGGTGTCCGGGGTTAAACTCACAGTACGGTCGAGGATATGCCCAATTTGTGTGCTCTAATAGAAGTGGAATCGACACCACCGCTTTCCCCCTTTGGTGTGTGCGGATTTGCCAGATTAGCCGCACCGGGAAAGGAGTGATGCGAACGCAAATTTTGCAACACACACAGCTATCTACAACTAAGTACTCCAGCGATGCGGCTTATAGGAGTGAGCACAACAATTACAAATGGAACAATTTCGAAGCGTCAGCTTTTTACTGACTTTTAAAAGAAGCAAAATGGAAAGTTTCGTTATGTCGATTTCTTTACCCAAGAAAAAACCCAAACGACAGAACAGCTGAAGCGTCAGTAAAACGCGTTGTCGCTCGGCTCTGTGTTGACGCTCACAGACAAAGCCCGTTCAGTTAAGGATGCACCTCAAGCCTTGCAGCTGTCATATCTATTCAGTTGGTTGAAGATCACCTTGCTACTGTTTTTACCCAGACCGTAAATTGACTTTTCAGCCGAGTGTCTTTCCTTGAGATGGACACTAAAGAGAGGGTACACAAGTAGAGAAGTTGAGACTATAAGAAATCGTTCTCTGAAGCAAAGATACAAAATAGTTCACTCTTAAATGAAGACAATGTGCATTTAAACGGCTCAAAAGCATTTCGGATCTTCATTGTGTGACATATTCTCATTATTCTAACATATTCTGGCCTTGATGGGTTTTGTGACCTTGCGACCTGCAGTGTGACCTGTGTGTGAACCCTAAATCACAAAATTGAACAGTCGGGATGTGAGTGTTCAACCGTGTGTGTGCATATCTCGAGATGACCAAAAACCTATGAAGAAAATTATCTTTGCGGTTTAGGTTGATTTCGTTTGATAGATGTGATCATCCAACAATTTTAGATATTTTCAGCACATAATGATCAGTCTGTTGGTAAAAGCAAGTGAATCATACATTCTTGATTCATATAAGGTTGCTCAAGACGCTTCCCAAGCCCACTATGGGTTTTGCCCTTCTTGGGGATCATCGGGTAGGAGCAGTCGCCGAGTTTTTAAACAGTACGCTGTTGGCAACTTACTTTCATTAGCAAATAGTTGTCAGCCAGAAACTCAACTGACGTCTACGGTATTCATCAAAATGATGGGCCCCTGGAGGGGTGAAAACGCTAGGGATAATTGAGTATACAGCAGCACCATAGATGGTACTATGTCAAGAAAATCCACTACAGCATCAAGGATATCATTTCAAATAAAACATAGGGTGAACTTTGCGCAGTAAATTTAGTTTAAGAGTGTCATAAACTTGAGGTTCAGCAGGGATTATACTGATTCACCCGTGAACCTAATTTGAAATGAATATATTTCACCACGATGTAGACATTGAGATTTATCACGGGAGTACATTAATTTTAGGATGTTATTTTCCGCATTTTTGAGGGGGAAGAGTTAACAAAAACAAATTTATGGAAGCAGAATATACTTGTGGACTGGATGCCTGATACGCTATATATATAAAAATTGTAGCTCACCCGAATACCAAACGGTGATTTTTCCAGTTCCACAGCGTAATCTGTCGGTTCTGGGGCATCCACATCAGGCTTTCCAAGTGGAATTGGCGGTTCCCACCGGTTTGGATCAGATGGAATCGCAAACCTCACACGTAGGCGAGTCTTTGTTTCGTGAAGCACTTCAACCCGAACATTTTGGAATTCATTTACACCATACAGTGACGTAATCTTCTCCATATCCGCAACGAAGCCCCTCGGGTTTTGAGTAACATTTCTTACAGTATAAGTTCTGTAATCCTTTGGAAAGTAGCACATCGGGATATGAGGCTCGGTGAAATCAATCCCACTCCAGCAGCAGCCTTTGTTAATGCAGGCATCCTTATTAGCCCCCTCCTCAGGATAACAATCCAACCTTTCCGAAATTGGGAACGGGCCACACTGTGGTTGCAAGCCATTTAATGCATTCAATGCGAGTCCAGAAATACCGAAAACAAGCAATAATAAGCACGTTTGTTCTAACATTATGCAACCCCTACTGTTGTGCCACAGGTCTCCGTTTATTGCCGCTTAAACGGGATCACGCAAGTGACCTCAGCCATCAGGCGATTCGGTATGGTGACAGACCAATCAGCTGGTTGCTCCTACAACTACAAACAACACGGCCAATCGATCGGAGTGATTTGATTGGCAGTCCAACCCGTAGCAGATGTGCAACCACCGAACCATGCAGAGAGGGCAGTATGGCGTTGGGCCGCAATTCCGTTTAGTCATGGTTATTCGTTGTGGCAGCTTGATTTTGATCAGTTCCGACGATATTTTGTGGTATAACAATTAAGGTCATCATCAAACCTTCTAAAAATCCCTAGAGATTTACAATGGGAGATAATGACAGTGGGTACAAGATGAAATGATAAAATTCCGATGTCGAATTCCGTAGTTCTCTACAGAAACAGGTTAAAGAATTCCGCTGTGATGATATTACCGTAGGTCTTACAGAAAAGCGCAAACGAGACTAAAATTGGCGAATACTGATTAGCTGCCTGGGCAATCGAGCCATAAGTCACTCGTAAAATAACAGAGGAAAAGAACTTTAGCGTAGAAACTTCCCCTAATTAATCAGTCTTTTCTGCATTGATTTAACTGAGTTTTATAGGGGATGATATGAGCGTAGGCTTCTTCACACAGATACAGTCGTATGGGATGGTTCACTACAAAAGAAATCACCAACCACAAATTTCAATTCGGAACAAGGAAGGCATAGCGCACCAAGCTTTATATTAGGCACTCGTCCACCGTTCTACTTCAGAATGAGCCACTCACACTGCGTTCGCGATGGCCTTCGATAAATTTTCTCAAGCAACAGAAGAGACAATATCACAGTATTTAAACAGTTCATTCGCTGTCAGGGACGCAAAACAAGCAGGATTATGTAGGAAGGTGATGTACATTCCTCACTTACCAACGTACCACCTCATGGAGCATTTCATTTTCTGTGTGGCTCTGTTTTGTCGAACAACATTTACGTAAAACGCCCTGAGAGTTAA
>SJOL01004228.1:20574-92635 GCA_004794785.1 Opisthorchis felineus | reverse complement strand
ACGTCAGTATGGAAAATTGGACTCATTACTAGCACACGACCATCCGCATCAGAACGGTATTTGATTGTTCCAAGTAGGCCAAGATTGTTCCCCAAAGGATGTTAATCCCAAACTTGATTTTCATCTGTAGGTCCACAAACGTCCCGCAAACTGCAGTGTAATACTTAAATGGCGCTATTTTCACTCTGGAAAGTGTTCAAAGTCTTTCTGCCAACATCACATCATATCGTTTTTCAGGCTCTTGGGGAGATTTCTTTTTAGGATTCCTCACCTGAACCCTTCTAAAGGATCTAACTACCTTTCCCTTGGACAGATCATCTACAACTGTGGACTAAGTGTTCCTTTCTAAATAGTTAATAAGCACCACGAGTTTGGAGGGTCCGGAAAAAGTCGCTTGTCTCTTTTGAAAGGTTATCTCTACTGAGGGTGGTCTATGTGGGAAGGGACAACTGTATTTTGGCAAAATTATTCCCATTAAACCGGTTAGCACATTCGGCCTCAGTGTAGTTACAAATGCTGAAAAAATGAAAAATTTCGAAATGTAAATATCGAATAGCTTTGAACGATCCTCCATACCACCGACAGCCAACCTGTATTCTGATTATAGTATCTGAACATAATACAACTCGTTAACGGTTGTCACATTTATATCTTCTACAGGTCCCCGGGACTTTAAGATATCTCAAAGGAAACCCAGCTATGACTAGATGCCAAGTTAACGTTGCCCCGAGCAGTGTGCAATACCCCTTGTTTGATGCTAGAAGGCGAATGCCTCTTGGGAGACCAGTTTGACATGGCAATTTTCGGATTTCTATTCGTTCATCTCGGGAAGTCTAAATATATCACATAAGACATGCCAGAACATCCAGAGGGAGGTATAACCACTCAATATAACCATTCGTGGGACAAGCAGTAATCCAGCGGTCCTCTGGATTCGCAGTTAGGAGACTGAGGATAAAAACCCAACATCTCTGAAAGAGCTAACGGGCCACTCTCCGATTTAATGCAATCAGTGGGAGTCAATAAAATCTGAAATGCGAGCAAGAATAGACTCGTTAGTCCAGTCGATTCGGTCTGACTTCAGACCACATAGCTGGTGGCCTATACAAATAACCCACAGTCGGTCGACCGAAGTCATTTGATTGACAATCCAATTCGTAGCAGATGTACAACAGCAGAACCATGCAGGTACAACAGCACCGCGATCCTGCTTCATTCGCGGTGATAGCTTGATTTCGATCCGTTCGGACGACAATATGTGGTACAAAACAGACTCATCGTCAGGCCTTTTTAAAAACCTACAGATTTACAATGGGAGATAATGACAGTGGGTGCAAGATGAAACGATAAAATCCCGATGTCGAATTCCGTGGTTCTCTACAGAAACACGTTAAAGAATCCCTCTGTAATGATATTACCGTAGGTCTTACAGAAAAGCGCAAACGAGACTAAAACTGGCAAATACTGATTAGGTGCCCGGGCAATCAAGCCATAAGTCACTCGTAAAATAACAGAGGAAAAGAACTTTAGCGTAGAAACTTCCCCTAATTAGTCAGTCTTTTCTGCAGTGATTTAACTGAGTTCTATAGGGGATGATATGAGCGTAGGCTTCTTCACACAGATACAGTCGTATGGGATGGTTCACTACAAAAGAAATCACCAACCACAAATTTCAATTCGGAACAAGGAAGGCATAGCGCACCAAGCTTTATATTAGGCACTCGTCCACCGTTCTACTTCAGAATGAGCCACTCACACTGCGTTCGCGATGGCCTTCGATAAATTTTCTCAAGCAACAGAAGAGACAATATCACAGTATTTAAACAGTTCATTCGCTGTCAGGGACGCAAAACAAGCAGGATTATGTAGGAAGGTGATGTACATTCCTCACTTACCAACGTACCACCTCATGGAGCATTTCATTTTCTGTGTGGCTCTGTTTTGTCGAACAACATTTACGTAAAACGCCCTGAGAGTTAATTGTACCATGTACTGAGAACACGATTTGAGTTCGAATGAGAAGACCATAAACAGATTGATGGGCTTGCTCTACACGGCAAGTACCTGACAGTACATCCCAAACTTTGTTGTATAACCGGTATGTTAACGACACTCTTGTTATTGCCGAGGACGGGGACTTCCAAACCATTTCAGCGGCCACAATTTCCATCAGCTCAACTTTCGTGCGATCTACACGTGCGAGTCAAATTGCACCGTATCATTTCTGGACATATTTGGACGAACGAAAATTTACAGCTCTCAGTTTGTCGCGAGACTATCTGCAGTGGTTAATATATGCAGTTCTCCAGCCTTGAGCCAATAACATACAAACGTGGTCCGGTAAAGATTTTGTTTTCCAGAACCAGAAAGTTATAAGAACTGACCAAAAAGCATTCCGGGAGAAGTTTATTAGGCAGACTCTCTCAGCAACTGGCTACGTTGACCGCTCCTTTGCGATTCAGGGAAACTGGAAGCAAGCACAGCTCATAGTGTAGGAAGCAGATAAGTGTGTATCCATACTTCTAGTTCATCAGTGACTATGTGATTAAGCACGAAGTGACATACAGCCACAGGATGGGAAAATGGATTTTATCTCCAGCGCCCAAATGTAACTCAAGCTTACTGGCTCGGCTAAAGTCACGGCCAAATCTCAAGGGTAAGACGTCAAACCAAAAATTACACATCGATTGCCAGAAATCTTGATACTAGCCATCACTGCGATCAACAGATTAGGAATGTTGGCCAATATTCTTTATGAACTATCCAAAAGGTATATTTGTAAATATCGGATTGAACCTTTCGTAATGATGGTGTGTAAAACTCGTATTTTGCTGAGATGAGGTAGCTCTACCTGATTCTAGGTATTGAATATACTTCATGCGCTTCTGGGGGTCTTTATCGTGTTAGCTTGTGAAACGGCAGCTCGTTGGATAACTGCAGTTCACTTAATAGCACACGACGTAATTTCCCAAAGTAATAATCTAGTTAACACTGCACTTGATTACCTCATCGAGACATAGTGATATGTAGTCAACTGATACTGAGAACGTGGCCTCGCAAGACCACTGCATAATGAGAAAGACGGATAGCACATAAAAAGCTTTCTTCACTGACGTTAGGTTGTTGGAATGAACTCAGTATAGCTTGCATTTTTAGCTTCTCCAAGATAAGCGCACCAATCGCTCCGCTAGTTGGCCTTCTGTCAGCTGGAGGGGATTCCGAAAAATTAAAACAAAACGCTTTTGAGAGAATTTTACCTTTCAGCCGCAAACAACATAGGGAGCTTGAGGGTTCATTCAAGGAACAGGCCATATCGAACTTGAGTTGAGTCATGGTGAATATTGATTGAACGAATATGATCTGAGAGTAGGCGACAGAGGACAACGTCATCTGCGCGCTTGTGATGATAAACACCTGTTAATGGAAGTCTTTCAATTTATGAAAAAAACGGTTTTGGAAAATGCCCATGCTTTGTGGATGGGTGGAAAATTTGTGTTCAGTGCACGCAGAAGGCACTCGGAAAGTGGTTGAAGTAGGGTTTCTGAGTCAAAGCATCCAGAGCTATTAGTGTCACGAAAACAGAACCCGTGCCATGTGACTGTTTTCATCTAGCTCCAGAAATGTTGCGATAAATGGCGTTCTACCTCGCAAAACTGCTCAAAATTGGTCAGCTTTTCAAGCAGATTCCAAACTTTGTCCAGAGAGCAGCGGTACAGGTTTTTTCATGCTAAGTCTGAACATTCCTCTGTAGTAGAAGACAAGAAAAAAATGCATCGTTGGACCGATTTGGCCGAAATCTTTCCGCAACTTACTGTAACCATTTAATCCGGAGGAAAACCTGAGACCAGCGCACAAGCGCTAACTGAGGATTTTGGATTAACTTTCCACGTAGACCAAGCAAAACGGCCATCTTTGAGGATCTGCAACGCACTGAGTTGCCTTTTCATTCATGTTTCATGTATTATGGATTCAGATTAAAGTTCAGTGTACGATGTACCCAAATAAATATTTAAACAAACATTTTGAACTAGTTCACTCCAAAATAGAAGCCTAATCTTCTATGAAGGTAAGCGTTTGTCCGTCGGACTTAGACCCCGAAAAACAAGTAGTTTGACGCCACTTAGTCAATGAAATCGGTGATCATTTTTTCCTGACAAATCCACATCATACGGGGACATTATGAACTATACATGTCAGACAAGACCTTTAAAAGTGAGGCTGTAGTTGATTAGCGGCAATTCAATAATTCATTCAGGGAAGGCAAATATAGTAGGTATTAATTACAATCTCCAAGGGCTATTGATAAGAAGTGAAAGCAAATGACCCATTGTAGGCTAGTTTCCGAGGACAAAACCGCGAAAGCAGTGAAAAACACAATATTCTTCCCCTCACTTGTTCGACTCTTGAATGCCAAGTAATTTTGAAGTGACTTTTTTTATCGGGTTATCATTTTGCACATTTAGAGAATGCATAAATCTGCATAGTTTGCCGTTGAATGGAAGTCACACGTAATTGATAGATCATTTACAAAATTTTCTGCCATCAGCAGTTATTTATGTATCTTTACGAGAAATCACGTCACTTCTATACTACCCATCCACCTTTCGATAGACTTTCGCTTCTAACAACTTGAAGTGCACAAAGACGGTTGCTACGCATCAGCCGCAAATCCCAACCACCTAAGTACGGTCACGAGAGCGGTTCAGAGCGAGCGACACGATTAGTTTCCGGAATCCTCCACCGAATGATGTTCACACTTGTCTGGTCGGAACACACTACTCGTAATGTCGCTGAAAAGGCTGACAACACACGACCAGTTTCACCCGTCTAGGGGCTAATCAGATAGGCGCAGTTCCGGAGTTTCTACCTACCTTATGTTTTACTTGAACTCAAACTGGGCACATTTGGCGATTCAGTTGAATCCACTCAAGTCTCCAAGCACTTAGTGGAATGTGTCCAAACTTGTTGTATATGCTTATGATTGTTTTTGCTTTTCAACCACCACTAAAGCCCCAGTAAGAACACAGTGTTCGTTTCAACTGAACTGCTGTTCAGTCGTCATTTTCCTAAACCATTTTGATGAATATCCTAACCACCTCTCTGTAGGTAACACGAATATGACCATCATATTTCGTCGACCAAAGTTAGGTTTCCATGGAACCTATGGAAATTTCAAAGCAATAACCGATTCCGCACACTGATATCGTTAACTGACTGAAGCATCTGTTGCCTCTTTCCTTAAACCATATAAAAGTGATTTGGTGAGTAGAGGTTGATATGTCTCCAGGTATTTTTGCATACCTTGTCCAAAAGCCAACTTCTAGAATTAGCAAAACAGACAGATCGCGCTGATAGATAACTCCTCCGTGTCCCCTAATAAATTGGTCGTAAGATAGTCACTCACCCCAACCGAAAGGAGTCTAACCAGCCCTGGTGAATTGTGTCTATCGGAGATCTGCCTTGAGACTCAGTCAACCTGGTAATCTGTTCAGGCAGCTTGAAGAATCCCTTGCTCCACAAGCGCAACCGTGTCCAGCAGTAAATCCGTCGATTGCTCACCACATATTATGAAAAGACTTGTCAAATGAACCACACCCTGCCCAAGTACTCCTCTAATTATATATTTTTTTGAAAAGACTTTTCAGAAACATCCCTGTGGTGAAATAACAAAACAACCATTTTGGAAAAGTTTGGAAAACAACGTGTAGCCCAAAATGGCTGTGATGAATCAACCGCATCCTTGTCAGATAGATGGGTAGCGCCCAACGGGGGAAAGGATCAGGCTGGACGAAATTCCACTAATGCCGTTCACTATCATCCAGCCTTCCCTGTTTCTTATCTGCTGCGACCTGTTCAACGATTGTCCCTTTGGAACTCGACAGTGCACTTCGCCCCATTTGACCTCAGTTGTTGTTGTTCCTGGTGTCGCACGCAACTCATTCTGCGCTTGCGCAAATGTATAGCTGGACAAGCGCTCTCGTAAACAGTTAATTCCCTCCGGAATTTCACTCGAATAATCAGCCAGGCTCCTGATCTTGTCCAATAAATGAGCTGACTGCATTTTAGCCAGATAAAATCGACTCGGTCTTTAACAGCACTTTACTATTTACACAAATGATTACTCACCTAAGCACAGTTGCCGCTCTCCCCACAAGTTTACGTAGGTGTGTGACCAGTTAGCCGGGCGTGAACAAGCCAATGAGTATATACGTTGGGTGATCTTTAACGTTGGGCACTAGCTCAGGTGAGCGCAGCTACCGGAGTTCGGTAGACTGGACAATTTAATCCTTTGACGGTTAGAGCAGCTCCGAACGTTCATGCTCATATAGCTCACTGTACCACTGAGTACCGCTTGGAGCACAAGGATCACAGCTAGTCGGCTTGAGGGTAATAATGTTCCGCCGTTTAATTTCATCGCATCTCTTCTCACCCACTCTTTTCGTATACAATGATGCTTGCTCAGCTTACAAGACAGCCTTGCCCAGTAAGGTACCTGAACCACCTTTGTTGTCACTAATATATTTGTAATTATCTGATCAAACAGACGGACGGTTGTTTGTCATCCTGTTACCGATTCAGCCAATAGTAATCTAACTAGGTAGTAGGGATGGGCATATGTGCGCAACATATCGACGTGTGCCTATCATCGACAATGATGTAACCGATAAAGGAAAGTATTCACAAGGTCGCTGAAAGCGCTTCGACAGCCCACGACCGGTTTCGCTCTTACTGGGGCTCATCAGGTAGGCGCAGTCCCCGAGTTTCCGTCAACCTTATGTTCTACTTGAAACCAAATTGCGCAAAATCCGACAAATACACTGAATCTCTCCTTTATGCGTATCATAAACGGGAGATTCAGCCGACTTGGCCTTTGTGCAGCGCATTCAGTTGAAAAATATCATGAACTAGAGATTCATTTGAGTCCCTCGTGAAAACCCAGTTGATATGCAAAGGAGTGTATTTGTCGATGTAAGCGATACACACAGCGTCAGCCCAGACGGAGTCGGCACAGGCCAGTTGCATGACCAAAGGTCAAAAATGTTACAGTGACAAGAATAGTAAACCAGTTTTCCTGATAAAATAAACAGGGTGACTGGACCGACAAAAGGGAGGAGAATCTACTTACCCACGTGAATCAAGTGAAATTCGGTGAGTCCTAGTCATCCGCTCATTTGCATGCATATAGCATATTGATCTCCACCGAGGTGAAGGATTAACCTCATATAATGGAGAAACGTTTGACAGTTACCTAGAAAGTAGTTATTCGGGAAAGTCTGTCTCATCCACGAAACACTCAGAACTCCGTGGCTGCTCCTTTGATGTTGTGTCGCAGAACACTTCAAAAGTTCAGAGTTCGTGAGCAACCACTTTAGTAGCATAAGGAAAATGGCCCATCAGCAAACAACTCACATAAAAATCAACCGAAAGTTTCATGGGCGCAACGTTCTCGTGATGGCTCAGTAGTTAAGTGCGAACTTACTGACCGTGAGGTCCGTGGTTCAAATCCAACCTTTGCATCTCGACTGCTGTTGTCTAGGCATGGGCAACACGTCCCTCAACCTTCATGCTCCATTCAGGCGGTATGGCAGCTATGAGAAATTCTTGATGAGAGCCTTCTCATAGCGTTGTGTACAAGAAAGTTATGTAAATTGATGGAAAGATCGGTACGCCTACATTTCAGGCATCAAATGAATGGCCTTGGTTTCAGAAGGAGAGATACAGTCTGAAGGTCCACAAGTTGCGTGTGATAGCTGTTGGAGTCCATACTGAATTCTGAGTTCAGAGATCGAAAGGGCGTCCCACTAAAAGAAGTCGGCGAATTTCGTAAAACTATCCCCCATGGTATTGACCATCTGTAACAGAGGAAATGTGTGTAACGCGGATGAAACTGCACAGTACTATCCTTATTGACATAGTGAGGTGATGAAAAGGGAGCATGTAGCAACTAGTGCAAATAAAGCACCCAAAGGTGGCGTAACCCTTTTATTACACAAAGGTGTGATGGAAAAATATAACACCTCTCGTAACAGGCAAGCATAAATTCCCGAGATGTTCCATACGAGTGAACTTAACACAACTTTCCTAATAATACAAAAATTCTCAGCTACAATTTCGTCCTGTAAGTGAAGTTATTCTATGATGAAAAGCCGGAAAGCACTGTACGGCTGTTCGTTCTTAATGGGACTGACCAGCAGTGTGCACCTGACGAAAACCAAGGGAGTTTCGAACACGCGACCTTCGGTCTAGTAGTTTGAACTCCTATTCGTTGGTCTCCGAGCGGCTGATCAGCATTGTAGGTAGCTTGCCTTTTGACAATATATAGCACCACTCATCCTTCACTCGAGTAGTCCGTCAATATGTGGTTTCTGTGATTGAAGCATGAGTCCCGCTATATCCCGTCTAACTGGGAGTCGCTCACACTACTGATCAGCTGTGTGTGGCCAAACGGTTAAGTGTTCAAACTACTGGCCTAGAGGCCTCAGGTTGGACAGTCCCTTGAGTTTCGTGATATGCAAACTGCTGATAATTTCCGATGAGGATGCGACAGCTGCACCGTGGTTCTCGGCTTTTCAGCATAGAATTGCTTCACCTACAGGGAGAAATTACACTCGAGAATTACCGAATCTCCTCACACTATCACAATGCTAAAAATCGCTTTCACTTTGTTCACTGGATGCAAAAAGGAGAGTGGTAATTCACGAAACATAGATGCTTATAGTCGTATACACTCCTCCTTCGCACTGGGTACAGGATAAGTTCTTCTAATTTTGGTTTATATGCTGGCCTAAAAATTGCACATCTGACATCCAGGTGATGGAATGGAGTGTAACCTGGTTCTTTAAATGCAAACTTCGATTAATTTAGTCTGACTCTATTACGGAGCACATAGAAAATAAGGTTGATGAAAATGCCTTTCGTCGCATGAATGTGCTCTGACCAACGCAGGCAGCCAGACAAGGCTGGGCCGCAGTTCATCGCACTTTCAGATAAGTGAACGTGAGGATAGAAATCATGGTCGCCAAGAAATGAAAAAATGTTCATAATACTTCAAAACTGACGATATTTTATTTCACCAGAAAATGGAACAGACTGACCTTGACCTAGTTGTGTTGAGATCCACTAGAATTTTAACTTATGCTTTTTCAGGTCTACCCTATCCTTGGACTCATACGATAACAACAAGTGGACAGAAGTGTAGTAGTGTAAACCAAGATGTTTATCCAAGATGGTTCTATATGAATGAAGCTCGTGGACATCATGAATTAAGTGGACACCAAATTGATTTGCAAATGAGTGTATTTGTCGAAATCAGTCCAATTTGGGTTCAAGTAGAACATAAGGTTGACGGAAACTCGGGGACTGCGCCTACCTGATGAGCCCCAGGAAGGGCGAAACCGGTCGTGGGCTGTCGAAGAGTTTTCAGCAACCTTGTGAGTAGTTTCCTTCATAAGTGGACACTACTTCAAGTTCCCAAGGCATGCTTTTGACATAATCCAGCAACGCTCAAGATTGGTATGAGTCTGACCAGTATTTACAGGGCCTATCTATCTCTGCAGACATTCACCCAAAACGTGACAACGTTATGGATCCTCGTATATTCGTAATGTACTACTCATAAGGTTGCTGAAAATTCTGCGACAGCCTACGACCGGTTTCGTCCTACTTGGGGCTCATCAGGTAGGCGCAGTCCCCGAGTTTCCATCAAACTTAAGTTCTACTTGAAACCAAATTGCACGGAATTAGCGAAATACACTCATTTGCAAACAAATTTGGAAACATCACAAACGAGAGATTCAGCTGGGTTCCAGGTGAGTCTCTCGCAAAACCAAATTTGTTTGCAGATGAGTGTATTTCGCCAATTTCGTGCAATTTGGTTTCAAGTAGAACATAAGGTTGACGGAAACTCGGGGACTGCGCCTACCTGATGAGCCCCAAGAAGGGTGAAACTGACCATAGGCTGTTGCAGAATTTTCAGCATACTTATGAGTAGTGCATTACGTATCGCGATATCTCGAATATCGTAGCAACTGAAACATGAGGCGGGCTTGTGCAGCACATTCAGTTACATGGAAACATCACAATTTTCCATACTGGTTCCTAGCACTTCCCACTCCATTAACCGAAAACGCCCACTGCGTAGAAACACCGAAGACATCACAAACGAGATTGATTAGACACGTCTTCGTGTGTTACACTTTTAAGTACGTATCTGAAGAGATATCATAAATTCTGTGGAATGACTGGCTGGTAGTTCAGCCAGGAGGTCGCGGGTCCAGCTACGTGTAGTTGATCAGCAGTGTGATTAAGTCATACTCAGAAAGGACCCACGTCACATATCCACGTGTTGATTTGTCTCTCGATTGAGGAATTCTGCGATAGAAATTTCTTTTTTGATATGGATTGTTAACTCTCTGAGCTACTTACAGAATGTTGGTATAGCGAGGAGATTTGTGGGCTTTCAGTGGAAATTTTGTTCTTTTAAGTGAAGCCAGTCAGTGCTGAAGAACATTGTGTGGCCGTTTCTTCCTTATTGGGAATCATCAGCACCGAGCATCTCTCACAAAATCTTGGCCATTATTCTGAAACAATTTAGCCACGAGCGGCTGATCAGCAGTTTGATTAACTCGTATTTGGGAAGTGGTGGGTAGCATGCTCAAAAATCCCCTCGGCCTCGAGAGGTGCGCACTGCTGTTCATTTCCAATAAGGATGAAACAGCTGTACAGTCATTTCGGCTGTTCGACGCTGGTGACCTAAACTGCATATGGAACTCCCCGTTGAAAACTCCCAAATCTCCCCACATTGCCAACAATTCGCTGATTTATTTTCTAGGAATTATCCGGAAAACATTGTAATCATATTCACCCATTGTGAGATAGCTCACGATACCTATCTATTCAGTAAAGCATCCTGCTATCAGCCACCAGATAGTTTGCTACTTTTTCACCGACGTACTAAATTAGACTGGTCTGTGAACATGGCCGTGAGATACACGAGGTGCATAATGATGGTTATTGATTCATTTCACTCGTATTGGTCTCACATTGAATCACGTGGTTATGTCACAACCAAAGGAATCCTTAGAACAGTTCAACCCACACGTTCACGTTAACCGTGACAGTTGGAACGGTCGAAAACCACAAAGGTTCGCGTGTTTTGGCAGCTAATTACAGATACTTCATGACAAATATAGATATCCAGTCTTGTTCACTTAGAGTGAACCGAGAGCCCATAAACCAAGTTGACTCCTTCAGGTATTAAGTAATCCATCAAACGGTTAAGTACCGCATGGAACAGAAGTTTGCACCGACAACACTAGGAATACCTTCATACAGCCTCGCATCGCTTGATGGGAACGCTTGGAAATCAGTCTTCCAACAAGGCCTCGTGTTTCAAATGCAGCCGTCCGATCCGTACTGATATATGCTTGTAAGACCTGGCTTCTCCGAACTGCCGATCTTCCAAAACTCAAAGCATTTGGCCACTGTTGCTTAAGCCCTTAGTCCGAATGGTCACGGGCCGTTGTTATGACATTATGTGCCTCTCCAAATCGATCCAGTGACGCAGGCTGCAGTGGTTCAGGGGCGTCCTCCACAAACAAACACCAAGCTGTCTAAAACGTCTCTGTCGACTTTGTTCTACTCAGAGCGGCACTTTTGCATCGGTATACGATGAAAAGCCTGTCTGCCTACATTTGAAGCCAACATTTAACAGCCTGCTAGACTGAACAATGGAACAGCACCTTAATGATACCGTGCTCGGACGTTGCCACAATCCATGTATCATGGGTATCAGAGGCCACCTGTTAGTTTTCAAAAAATATAAAAATCCGTCTACTCATGAGTAGTCTGTATTTATACACTGCACGCCACAGCTCATCTCGAAAGCCCGTTCATAGGATACTGAAGAAACCCGCCCAAAGTGACTCCTTCCGGGGGAGTTAGCCTGAAAAGCAAATGCATAAGACATCTCCAAAAAACAAATGGCCCTATTATTCTGTTTTCCACCTTCCGCTTACAGTAATTTGGTTAAACTCCCTACAGGACCATAGTTCATTTTCAGGAAGACTATACATGCTTCTCCACATAGCAGTTTACGGTTGTAAATGATATCTTTCCAGCTAAATCTGCTTATTTTGTTCTTATTACTCCAGTGTATTACGAGCTTCTGCCCAAAACAAACAGTATACAACAAAACGTCCTCACAGTTAACTTCCTGGCATGCCTAATCCGTAATTTATGGGCCGGAATTGTCACTAAATTGAACTGTTTAATCTATTTCGACTACATGGAGAGCCTTTATGGTCTGAGAGAAAAATAACCATAACTAGGAGGAAATTCATTTTTTTCAAATTAACTCAGCGTCATCAGGGTTGTAAGGATCGTACGTACAGATTTCCAGGTTAATGTATCAGGACTGACTACTCCAGTTAGATGATAAGTTGCTGATATATGAGCTATCAATTACGAGCAACAAGACCAGACAACTGAACAACTTCAGTTGCATGGAACATTCAAAGATTAGCTGTCTTCCGGCTAATCCAATTTCAAACAATCCGAAGTCATACACCATTTTACTCCACGAATTCTAGGTCTAATTAATCGGATGAGTATTTTATTTGTTGTATGGTGTAGCTGTCAGGACCCTGTAGACGTAGGCAATGGCGAGGCTAATCCACCTGTAGGTGTTTATTCACGAACAAGTCTTACTCAACAAGAATATTATGGCGGCAAGCAACACACCGAAAGACTGTAAACTGATGACCGCGCAAGTTGGTGCAATACTTAATTCGGTTCGAACCGTAATTCATGTATATTCAGTTCAATTTGACAAACATGACTGACAAAACTCAGGGACTGTGCATGCCTGATGAGCCCTAGGAAGGGCAAAACAAGTTGTGGGCTGTCAAACATTTTTCAGCAACATTAAAAATAGTGTATTGCGTCTATGCAATAAATTATAAGCCTTTAAAAATAGACACGAACAGGCAATGACGCAAATGGATCATTTGTCAAGCAGTGGTTATTTCGAGGTTTAAATTTTTGTTTAAGAGCGCAATCGCCTTTCTCACAGCGCGGCATGAGAACTGAAGTGTCTGTCAAAGACGTGGTAATTCTATCTCTGGAAATTTCTGGAAAATTGTTTTGCATGTTTGATGTCCCAGTGAGGGCAAAGCTTTTTCCGATTTTTCACCTATTGTGGCTGGGTGGAAATTTTCAACGTGCCCAATTACAGGTCGACTGTAATTGGGATGTAGCTTGATCAATCGAACACATGCAGACTTCCCCAGGACCTTGTATCAGGTCACTTACCGTCCCATATTTTCATCAAGACGTCTCTATGAACCCCTCTTTACCTGTTTCACTGTCTTTCGACGATGACTACGGTAGGAGAGCACATCTGCCCCAGCCCCAGTGGAGGGTTCTTGCAACCCCGCCCCGGTGAGATAAACCAGTGAGCTGGTACAAACCACACATCACAAACACAAGGCGGGCAGCCGCTGATTCGAGTCTTGCATTGTGTGCTTAGGTCCATACTCAAGATTTTGCATATCCCAGCCTCTTCTATATCAAGGTGTAAACCAATGCTATTTTTGTATCTGGACGATATTGACATCCGATGTACTGGGGAAGTTACACGACGGGCTAATTAATGGCACTGGGAGACATCAGCTGTTGATCTATTAGGCAGAGTTATGACGAATCAATGTGAACTGAAGTGCGTAGGAGTGATGTGGGTAATGTGCACGGTAGCTTATTTGGTACAACACTCATTCGGTGAGCGGAAGGTTGTAGGTTCGAATCCTGTCCTCTGTCACTTTGTTTGTAGTGTGAAACTTGGTCCAAGTTCAAAATTAGAAGCAACAGCCAAACACTAACCATACACTGTCGGTAATGCAAGTGTAAATGAAAGTCAACAAAGAGATCTTGGAGTGGTCACATAAAATGGATTGAT
The DNA here is from genome assembly GCA_004794785.1 of Opisthorchis felineus. NCBI lineage: Eukaryota > Metazoa > Platyhelminthes > Trematoda > Opisthorchiida > Opisthorchiidae > Opisthorchis > Opisthorchis felineus. Next base: position 78,681 of record SJOL01004228.1, on the reverse strand, counting down.
AAATCCACTTAGCTACCAATGTACTGTAGAAGCTGCAAAAACACGAGCATGAGGCACTTGCGAGTTGCTGTGACTTCACACCTTGTTGTGGCTTGCTGTCGGTAGTGCAACTTCTGTGTCGGTTCTTGGCTTCCTGCTCCGCCCACTGTGGTATATTAAAAGGCAAGATAGCTTGAGATAGCCTGTTATGGAGACAGAGGAACATTGTTATTACAGCCGTATTTATAGGTTTATCTCAGAATATTCCACAGGGTCGTGCTAGAACCTCCTTGAGGGGGCGAAAATCGTCCAGCTATAGTTGCTCGATCCAGAGTGGCTAACATTATGACCAACCAAGGGATGCCTTCGCTTTGTTCGTAGCCCGCATGCGACACATCCGTCCAATCAATGGGACGTTCGGTTATTAAGAGCGGCTGGCTTCCGGACACACCTATAGGCTTCGACTCCAGACGTTGAAGCTTGATTCTGTTGATTCTGGTGACTTAGAGACAGTGTGAATCCAATGTAGCAATTTTTATCCAGACTCGAAGATTCCTGTTATTATATCTGCTCGGGTACGTTAGGTACCTAAAACACTCTGAAATTCGTATAGACTTAACTCCATACTTGCTGACTTGACTCTCCGTTCTTTAAATTGCTTTGATAGCCCACCCGTAGGTTTATTTAACATCCAAATGAGGCCCATAAGTACAAATCAGACAGTGGTGCGTGGCCACTATGAAGCAACGAGTGCGCGTTCACACATCGAACTGTGATTTCGGAAGTGGTGACTCAGTCTCACTCTGTCGATGAAGAATGAATGACAGAACAGATAACACGTCAGGGGCTGCAGCGTAAGTGGATGACTGAAGGTTTACAAAACGGAATGCTATTGACTGTTGTCCAGGTGGTTATTGGTCTGCTAACAAACATTTCGTTAACAGTTGATGAGAGATCGTCAGTAAGCCCCTGAGTGATAATACAAAACCCTCCGACTTCGAAAACACTGAGCCAACGCGGGAGAATTGAAAAGGCTCTAGTGTCTTTGGAGGAAAAACGCCGCCCCTTGAGAGTATAGGGAAAGCATTTGTCTGGTGAAGAGTGCACAGTTTAGGTAGAATGTCTGAGCTGTTTTATTTCTCCTATGGACAGTGATATCACCCAAAGTGACCATGACGGGAAAATGGCATATGATTTGTCTCCAGAGATAAAAATAAATTGGGGTCGAAATGGAATTCTGCTGCAAACTATCAGAAGAGTAGTCCGTCATATAACGGACTGCTATGTCGAAACTACTGTGTAAACGGAACCAACTGAGTCAAATGAACGAACCCTGATTCTGAATCCGTTGTGCTCTGTTGTGTTCGGTGGCACTGTATTGTCGGTCCTGATATCGAGTTTGGATTTCTGCAGGTAATTAGATTTCCATATTGACAAATACTGAGCGAACTGTTTATCTTCACAATTTTGATGTCGCACTTTATAGTTTGTTTGTGGACTAGACGACGTTAATTATTTGTTTCTATGTGAATTCCGTAACCTATTCTGTAACCCTCAGTGCTTACATAAGAGCTTGAAAAATCGCACTATTTCAGAGATTACATATGATATCAAGAATGACACTTCATTTATCCTCTTGGACATGGGGAAATTCGTGCATTTCAAAGATACACGTACAAGGTGGTGTCATATAATTCATCCAACCGCATAGATATCCATCAGTCTGGATCTATTACTAAAGTGACTCAAATCCAAACAATTGATCCACCATGCCAAACTTTCAACGTATTGAAACAAGTTCCAAAAAAAACGGTGGCATTATCACATATGTTATGAAAGAGGTACAAGACCACTCAAAAGGGAGCGTGTATTGGGATAGACTTGATAAGACTATGCCGTTGAATGTACCAATTTGCAGAAGTCCCTCGACAACAGTCATACTCACAACACTACAGACCCTATTGTTAATTATATCGTGAAAACCACACCCGAGTTTTGGTGGAGGCAAAAACAGTAGCTAATATGCAATATAAATACGGGGAGTTATAAAAGCGACAAGGACAACTGAGTAGGCTATATTTTACCAGAACCAGTCACTGTCCAGCAGAGAAGCCCGTGTTGCTTGTACACGGACAGTGATTCACAGAATGCTCGAATACGACCGCCCACCGTTGCCCAACAATTATGGTTTGAACAGACGGAATTCGAGGAATCTACGGACGGCCCTATTGTTCATGAACTTCATGACAGTGACAGCGTTGCTAATGCGAGCAGAACAACCGGTGTCATATGTTCTGAATTTCATCTTTTCAGTGTCGCTGTCAATATCGTTCATGCCACAAAATTACACCGCTGGTATGTTGAACAGCTGTGAGATTGCCAGATGGGGAAGAGATTATAACATGACGCAGAGCACGTGACATTTTTGCGCGCTCACAACATGTCATATTCATCCTCTCCGATGGAACTGGTTCATGAAATGGATTCATGCCTCATTACATATCGCGCATACTGATCGGTCACGTGTGTTCCACTTCACTAGCCTAAGGATTCCAGTGATTGTTTACCTGACTGAAATGATAGCCATTGAAATGTGCACAAATCACTCCCTTACCTTGGAAAGTCCAGTTTATATTTCAAATGGGTCATTTACTACCTTTCTATTGTCTTATCGATTAGTTACCTTCTTCTTGTTTGACATCCTGCAATCACCAGAACTCATTTTCTTCTCACTGAATTCGGTATTGCTTAGATGGTCTGCTGAGTTCAAGATAATTCACGTCGTGAAGTTTTCACTCCGGTGGAATTAACCTGTACTCACCTCCTCCTTGCAAGTTAACTCATACTGACCCTAGCACTAATTTTAAACATAACATTACTGCCATTTTGAAGGAAAAATCCGACGAAAAAGTACTTCTAAGCGCGTAGCATTTCAGGAGAAAAAACCTTGTGACTCTGTAAATGGTGCCAATGGGTCCTGAGAAGGGACCACTTTTCTAATGACCAGGCCAAAGGAGTACGAAGGAAAGATGGTCAGTGATCCACCATAACCACTCGTTACATTTTCTATGACTCATTGATAGTTTAGAATTGGTGCATGAACCTCGGGAGGAAAGGCAGTTACAACTTATTTCTATCCGGACTCCTCAGTGAAATAACTGCCACGTGGTTGATTTCAGCTAAGACTGAGCAACCTGGCGGTTTCTACAATTTTTTGAATGGGCGCGACGGTTGACTTGGTATTACACGGGTAGATTTACACTGACCACGTGTTCTTGTTCACAGGATCACATTGGTAAGGAGGGAGCCTTGCCTACACCCTGAAACTGCGCTATACGGAAACTTAATTAGTTCCACGTGATTTTCGCTTATTTCAGTTAAAAAACGACCACGAGCCGCTTTGATCCGGAATAGACCAACTGATGGAGAGCAGTCTAAGAATTTCTCAGTAGAAGCAAGCGAAAACCACCCATAGGTTGTATGTGGTCCGCAGCCCATTCATTAAAATATTTTAGTTGAACCCATGGACATTGCGCTGCAAAACCTGTTCCATTTCCGCTTAAAGCAAACCAGAAATATCGTGAAGCTGCTTCGTCCACGTTTGAAATATGTGCCTTGAACAGACACTTAAGGGGATAATCACTGGCAGTATTGGTGGTGTCAAAACCCGGTGTTCACTAGCCATTCTCGAAAATTTCGACAATAGGTTGCGAGTACACAGAGATTTTGACTTACAAGTGAGCTTGTTAAAAAGTCTTAATTGCATCAGTATGTTCTGATGAGATAGCCCAAGAAGGGCGGATAAATGAACACCTTCATCAAGGATCTTCAAGAGTCTCCGTTAAGAAACCGTCAAGGAACGCAAAATTGGAAACATAACGGCGTTGCTAACATCGCTATCTTGTGACAGAATAATGGACACTACAGTGAACTGAATTAAAAGAGGCATCCATCTTTTTTCTGGTGCCCCATGACATAAATTCCTGTATGCAGTACGTTATCGAAGGAATTCATAAGCACAAATGCTGGTACGGCTACGATTACCCATTAGTTGTTGTTAGCCTGTTCGTGGGGCCCAGCGATTGGTGTTAAGACGTTTCATCACAAATATACTGCAATACCGCTGACGCCTGTTTGTATTTGAATGTTTTTCAAATAGCCGCTCAAGTTTTTCCTGTTCGACTACCCAGCCACGGAGAAGCTCATGTTTCCGTTTTATTTTAGAGACGCAAAGTGCTCCACTCTCGGAGTAAGTGCACTTTTGGTCTTCCTAACATTTCCAGTGGAGGACCCCGATATCATCTTGACCATCAGCCTTACATTAGCATGCCGGTGCCGGCTTCGGTAAATAAAAAGGTAGCGGTCATCCTCGCGTAGCCACGGCCTTCCCCAGAGCGACTAATTTTGGTATTGCGTGAGTTGTTCTGGGCGAAGAACGTGATTAAATCAGTCCTGAATTTCTGCAATTTTCATTTTGTTTCCTTCCCGAAGAATACAAATATCTTCCCCTGCGTCCCTCAGGACATACGCGCAAACCTTGAATCTTTAATCCCTGGAAAGACCGCCCAAAGTGCGTGAACTTTTTTTGGTAGAAATGTGCATAAAATAGGACATATTCGTGACTGGCTCGCAAGAATTGCATGCAAACGAGGACCTAATATTTGTCCGTCGTTTTCGGCACCCCATGTAGTTTATAAACAAACGCAATCTAGAAATGAAGATTCCGAACTGTGTTTAAAACTTAAACGAATTTCTAGGAATTTCTAGAATACGCAATAAAAAGTGACTGAACAAGAAGCTGAAGATATGTTGATTTGTATTATCCGTGTTTTCGTATTTGAAAAAACTCTGCAACAACCATAATGAAAACTGTGTGAACTATCACTGCTCTCCAAAACCTACCAACAATAAATCCAATAATACGGACAACCATTTCGCTGAAGATTTCGCCTCATCATGTTTGCACATACATTCGTGTGTATACAAACGACATGCAGATGTGCGTAAAGGTTGAAATCTAGCTCAGTTAGTTATTGTCATATTCAACAAGTTTACGTCAGTATGGAAAATTGGACTCATTACTAGCACACGACCATCCGCATCAGAACGGTATTTGATTGTTCCAAGTAGGCCAAGATTGTTCCCCAAAGGATGTTAATCCCAAACTTGATTTTCATCTGTAGGTCCACAAACGTCCCGCAAACTGCAGTGTAACACTTAAATGGCGCTATTTTCACTCTGGAAAGTGTTCAAAGTCTTTCTGCCAACATCACATCATATCGTTTTTCAGGCTCTTGGGGAGATTTCTTTTTAGGATTCCTCACCTGAACCCTTCTAAAGGATCTAACTACCTTTCCCTTGGACAGATCATCTACAACTGTGGACTAAGTGTTCCTTTCTAAATAGTTAATAAGCACCACGAGTTTGGAGGGTCCGGAAAAAGTCGCTTGTCTCTTTTGAAAGGTTATCTCTACTGAGGGTGGTCTATGTGGGAAGGGACAACTGTATTTTGGCAAAATTATTCCCATTAAACCGGTTAGCACATTCGGCCTCAGTGTAGTTACAAATGCTGAAAAAATGAAAAATTTCGAAATGTAAATATCGAATAGCTTTGAACGATCCTCCATACCACCGACAGCCAACCTGTATTCTGATTATAGTATCTGAACATAATACAACTCGTTAACGGTTGTCACATTTATATCTTCTACAGGTCCCCGGGACTTTAAGATATCTCAAAGGAAACCCAGCTATGACTAGATGCCAAGTTAACGTTGCCCCGAGCAGTGTGCAATACCCCTTGTTTGATGCTAGAAGGCGAATGCCTCTTGGGAGACCAGTTTGACATGGCAATTTTCGGATTTCTATTCGTTCATCTCGGGAAGTCTAAATATATCACATAAGACATGCCAGAACATCCAGAGGGAGGTATAACCACTCAATATAACCATTCGTGGGACAAGCAGTAATCCAGCGGTCCTCTGGATTCGCAGTTAGGAGACTGAGGATAAAAACCCAACATCTCTGAAAGAGCTAACGGGCCACTCTCCGATTTAATGCAATCAGTGGGAGTCAATAAAATCTGAAATGCGAGCAAGAATAGACTCGTTAGTCCAGTCGATTCGGTCTGACTTCAGACCACATAGCTGGTGGCCTATACAAATAACCCACAGTCGGTCGACCGAAGTCATTTGATTGACAATCCAATTCGTAGCAGATGTACAACAGCAGAACCATGCAGGTACAACAGCACCGCGATCCTGCTTCATTCGCGGTGAAAGCTTGATTTCGATCCGTTCGGACGACAATATGTGGTACAAAACAGACTCATCGTCAGGCCTTTTTAAAAACCTACAGATTTACAATGGGAGATAATGACAGTGGGTGCAAGATGAAACGATAAAATCCCGATGTCGAATTCCGTGGTTCTCTACAGAAACACGTTAAAGAATCCCTCTGTAATGATATTACCGTAGGTCTTACAGAAAAGCGCAAACGAGACTAAAACTGGCAAATACTGATTAGGTGCCCGGGCAATCAAGCCATAAGTCACTCGTAAAATAACAGAGGAAAAGAACTTTAGCGTAGAAACTTCCCCTAATTAGTCAGTCTTTTCTGCAGTGATTTAACTGAGTTCTATAGGGGATGATATGAGCGTAGGCTTCTTCACACAGATACAGTCGTATGGGATGGTTCACTACAAAAGAAATCACCAACCACAAATTTCAATTCGGAACAAGGAAGGCATAGCGCACCAAGCTTTATATTAGGCACTCGTCCACCGTTCTACTTCAGAATGAGCCACTCACACTGCGTTCGCGATGGCCTTCGATAAATTTTCTCAAGCAACAGAAGAGACAATATCACAGTATTTAAACAGTTCATTCGCTGTCAGGGACGCAAAACAAGCAGGATTATGTAGGAAGGTGATGTACATTCCTCACTTACCAACGTACCACCTCATGGAGCATTTCATTTTCTGTGTGGCTCTGTTTTGTCGAACAACATTTACGTAAAACGCCCTGAGAGTTAACTGTATCATGTACTGAGAACACGATTTGAGTTCGAATGAGAAGACCATAAACAGATTGATGGGCTTGCTCTACACGGCAAGTACCTGACAGTACATCCCAAACTTTGTTGTATAACCGGTATGTTAACGACACTCTTGTTATTGCCGAGGACGGGGACTTCCAAACCATTTCAGCGGCCACAATTTCCATCAACTCAACTTTCGTGCGAGGCAAATCGCACTGTATCCTTTTTGGATATAGCTGGACGTAGGCTTGCGAGCAAAAATTTACAGCTCTCAGTTTGTCGCGAGACTATCTGGAGTGGTTAATACATGCAGTTCTGCAGCCTTGCATCAACCGCATACAAAACTAATCTGATAAGGGCTGTCCTACAGAGCTAGAAGGCTATTAGTACGGACCAAGCAGCAGTCAAGGAAAAGTCTATTAGGAAGAATCTAACAGTGAATGGCTACACCGTCCGCTTCGTTGCGCTTCAGGGTAATCGGAACAAGCACATCTCAGGGTGCACGAAGTGGAGAATAGTACGTCTATGTTTACAATTCAACTGTCTATGTAACCAGGGCGAATAAGCACGAAGTGACGCATACAACGGTAGGGTAGATAGACGGCTACTAACTCCAGCGTCTGAATATATCTCAAATGTGCTGGCTAGGTTACAACCAAATCGCAAGTCACAGATCGAACCCGAACCAACTCATCGATTGCGAGAAACCCTGACACCAGCTGTCGAAGTGATCAAGCACGTTACTCCGTGTCTTAGTGCAAAACCAGAACCCTGAGTAGCTGTGAACTGTTTAAGCCACATTAATCATCAAGCGGCTCCACGCGCAGAAAAGATTTTCAGTAAGATTTTATTATTACGACGTCACTCACCATGCGACCGATTTTACACAGCAGTGGTTGTCCGTTTAACGTTTGTCATCTTGCTAAACAATCTAATCTGTTTTACGTCCACGACTGAAGACAACAAATCTTAGCAGATGGCGACACCTGTGTCCTCTGTCTGCTTAGACAAAATGGATAAAAAGGACATCAGCTTAATTTGCAAACGAGCGTATTCTGCCAATTAGGAAGGCTATCGTTTTGGTAGTAACTATGAACGCTATAAACAAACGAGTGTGGCCTACCAATCCATCCGCATCATGCTCATACAGGGGCTCTAATCGACACCAAATGACGAACTTCTCTACACAGTCACATTGTGATTGTGTTACAGCGCGAGGCAAGTGCTACGGTTCAGTGATTGTATTGATCCGCAGATATAGGCATCGCATGACTTAAATGAAGATGTGTTAAACAACAAAAATTAGCCCATAGTTAAAGACCTAAAGGGTCAGGGAACAAAATTACTACCACATTAATCAGTGAGCCACGTATTCCACTACATGGAATATCTGTACCAGAAAAGCAGCGCGAAGGCACAGGATACTTCGATACCTATGTTCAACTGTGAATAAACTGATAAGTGTCCCACTTGCTCGAACTGAAAACATTATTCCACAGTTGGGGCACTGTTTGAACGGAAAACTGCTACCTGGGAGCACGCTAACACTCCAAACCAAGATGTCCGGATGCGCTCGAAATGAATGGCCAAACAAATCGAGATGCAGCTGCTAACTTCCATAATACGCCAGTACCTGAATAGGCCACCGGAAAAGTAACTTCACGAATAGCAAGTGGGGTATAATGAAAATGTTTTCAAGATCCATACCCGCGAACTGAAAGCACAGTGCTGCTCCAATTAAAAAATGCTCTCCTGTTTAAAAAATAGGTATTTTGCGAATATTTAACCAAAAGAAACGTCCACTAATTTGTAATCATTCTCCGTGCGTCCAGATATGTGGTCAGGTTGGGGTTTAAACTGAGCCAGTGAAACCTGACAAGGCCTTCTTTTCTCCTTGTTCAATTTTTTGTTTATTGCTGTAGTGTACTATATTGTACTACCTAATCAATGTAACACACGATGAACGATTGGTTACCTTGGACCATGCAGATATCGAATTGTTAATGGAAAGCCAACGGGATGTTGGGAATAGTCTCTTATCTTGACAGGTTCCGCACACCTTCAAACTACAAGGCCTTAATGCAGGACTCCGTCCTATCATTCCTCAGCCAAGCTTTGAGATGAGGAATTTGAGAACACAGATCGATTCAGGCATCTCATGAGATGCATAAGCAGTTGCAAGAGCTGATGCCCGAATTACAAATTCCAGAAATGCTTTTGAGAAATTGTGTCATTCATGGAATCTAGGAGCGGCCAGTTCGCTGTACAATGGGTACCTAACCGAATTAGTCTGCTTAGGACAACAATCAGACCTCGTTAGGCGAAGATGGCCAATATACGAGATCTGCAAGCTCATCCAGCGTCTTCGAAATGTAACTGTGATCCGACGACAGGCAGTCTTTGATATGGAAACGTGAAGTGAGTACGAAGTAAATATGCCAACTCATGCTGACACGTAAAGGTCTGCGGGAAGCTCTTGCCTGAGTTCACCACATCAAGTGATTACAGGCAAGGCTATCCTCTATCACCTTTCCTCTTTAACTTCTTCATTGATGCGATTATAGAAGACCTACTAGCAGCCTCTAATGCCTGTGCAGTCGAAGTGCTCCCAGGGTGTTCGCTCACAGATATCGAGTACGCAGACGAAGCAGCTCTTCTTGGATCTGCAGCACTCATAATGTAAACAAAATTAAATGGACTAAATAGTCCTGCCTCACTGTTTGACGTGTTTCGCACCTACAAGACTGGGTGGGCCCGAACCCTACCCTCACACTTGCGGATGAGCCGATTGGGGTGGTAGATAATTTTTCTACCAGGGCAGCTGTATCAGTCCCGGTGGTCTAGCCAAGGACGATACTTTCATCCGGAATGAGAGGGCCAGACCAGCTTTCGTGAACCTGCATCACCTGTGACGCAGGCGTGACATCAGCTCATTCGTCGAGGGTCGCGTACACAATGCTGCGGTGTGATCCATATTATTATACGGATCAGAAACCTGGCCGCTGCGCGCCGAGGATGTCAAAAGTCTCTCAGTGTTTGATCATCGATGTCTTCGGAGCATTGCCCGAGTCTGGTGGGAACACCGAATCAGTAATGCTGAAGTACGTCGAATGGTTTTCGCTACGATAGATGGACTGATCACACTCCATTGGTTGTGCTCCTTATACCAGTCGACCGACTTCCTCAAATGGTTCTTTTCGCACAACCACGTGAACGGTGGAAACGAGCCAGGGGAGGTCAGATAATGACTTAGCAGCGAGGTATGAAAGCCATTACCAGCACGAACTCAGCTGAGCTGGTCATTGCCGTCTTCCTGGATGGGGATTCCGAGACAGGACACATCAATGGTTAGAGACATTGTCAGACATGGCCCAGTTGTGCCCTCAATGGCGCTCGTGCATCCAAGCTATTGCCTTCAATGCATAGCTCCCCTCCCAATCCCATAAGTCCACCGACAACCCTGTATTTACGCATCAATTATACCAGCTACCGCCTACAATACGCTACCTAGCCCACCTTTCCATATCGTCGGCGAACGAAACTGTGCAGCTACAACCACTGTACGGCGAGTACGCGGTTTTTACAGCTGATGATGATGAAGTAAATACGATTGTCAAATTGAGCGTTGTGGGATGTTACATTTGGCTAGGGTTCAGTAGATTCGTCTCGTGTGTGGCCTGGAAGTCTACAGAACACGGAGGAACTTCAAAGCTCTATTTTCGTGCACTCAGTTTGTCAAGTCAGGATATTAAGAACTTCAGAGATGCGTCCAGTTAAAACTGTCTTGTGTGTACAGGTACATTACACTTAGCCACTTTCGCCACAGCCTGACGGTTTTCTTGTTCCCTACTTTTTAATGCCGATATTCATGGTATCATCATATCCACGCGACAGCACATATTACTGAATGGTGATGACGATGGCGAAGTAAACATGACGGGTTGAGCTACCACCCCGTGTGCCCTAGATAGGAACAACCAAAAAGCCACTTCTTGATGAGTGCCTCATCCCAACGGAGCGACAACGGAAGAACGATACTTCAAGATCCACAGGAACGTAAAAGAATTAAAACATGAGCACGTATGATCACTTAATTGCTATTCAGTGTCTGTATTTGGTAAGAAAAAAACAATAAAGTCAATAGGATCGCATTGTCAGTGCGAGAAGAACCAGTGTGTAGCGTATTGAAACCATATTAGAATGCTACATTAAGATCAGAAGAAAAAACCTTGAGAACCAGAAATAAAACCATTGAAGTCAAAGTTAGGATGTGTAAGAAGTATAGAGTTAATAAATATAGGATGGTGGGATAAAAAGTGAGTTAGTTTTTCACGCGTCTCCCTAAAAACCAAGGCAACGACAGTGTAGAGGTGGAGAGTCGGTTACCTACTTCCATCACGTGCAACCCCGCCAGAATCTAAAAATCAACGGTAATCAGGCATCAAGTGAGCAAAAAAGGCCCGGTGCATGATCATTGTGGTTCTAAAAGCAGAGAAACCGGAACGTCAAATCTGCAGGGTGATATAACAAAGACCGGGGACAACGAAATAAAAAAACGACAAAAGACATGAAGGATATGAGTTCGAGACAGAAAATGGGTAAAATGCAAGGATGAAAGGTGGATGCAACATTTGGTTGGGTATCAGCGTTTAGATGTAATGCAGGGTCCGAAATTCGGAGTGAAGAACAGGACTCAGCTCAGAAATGCTGCACAGATAAAGCAAAACGGCTGGTCGAACTCGAAAGACTCTGTGCCCGAAAAACTAGAACCGAATGTTTTACTCCAAACAGGGTGACATGTCATGATGGCGGTTCTTATGCAAATGCGTCGCCATTATGAGCAATAAAGCACACTGTGGGATGGAGATGTCAGGAATCACAATATACAAAGGAGTGAAGGCGCAGCAAATGGGTTTAGACGACGAGACCCATCTGCTTGGAACGGGAAGAATCCAACGTTGGGTTACCTAAACAGATCAGGAAAATGAGGAGAATGAGTGTGACGGAATTACGACGGAAAACTAACAGGCGTTTTGAGACTGATGAAGAATCCAGGAAGACCCGGTGTGACCGATAATCTAATGAATGGCTTTATTCGTGGACAATCCTTGACCGGTTACAAACTGAGTAAATTGTTTTCAAGTAAATGGCCATGAGGGAAGAAAGAGATCGCTAGTAGGAAATGGGAATTCGACGCAAACGGAAGTGAATTTGTGACCAAAAAAGTGTAACTTACCACAACTTTGGCAGAATGGTGGTTACGCGAGTTAAGACCAATGCAATCTGCTTGGGGCAGCAGTGGGGACCACAGATGACATAACCGGGACAACACTGGGTTTAGTGTTCATTGTGGACCTCGGTTTACCGGCCAGTTCAGTTACTGAACCCGCCCGATCCGGTCCAATGCGTGTCGGAACGGAAGAAGGAACCTTGCTATCCAGAATGGAATTCGATGGATTGCGGCCAGCAGAATCTGCAGATTCCACTGACCTAGAAGCAGAAGGATGAATACCGCTAGACAACGCACGCGAAGAAACTCGGTTTGTTGGACCACTTCCACTACCACTTCCTGTTGCGCTGGCTCCGGTGCCATTTTGCCGACTAGCCGAACTGGCACTGCTCGCACCTAGCATCAGTGAAACATGGATTCATGTATTAATATTCATAAAACCACGTTTGTAGCAAGAATGTTGATAGATGGTTGGCTACTACATCTAGACACGACAAAACGCTGGGCATGACAGCATGGCAACAATGAAAAAAGCAGCACGCATCATGCGCCCATCATGAAGCCCATGAAAACCTTGACGATAAGACTAGCCCTACGGAAAGACGGACTGCGGTGATAGCGCTGGTTCGTCTACATCTGTATCCAAAGGAACACCCAAATTCTCTCCTAATAAACTGCCGAGACAAAGTCCTCAAATCTGGACAGTATACCAAAGGCCTATAGCAAAGGTCAGCACTTTAAGTCAAGCGGGCTTTTAGCTCAGTGTAATTACAAGGCTCACCTTTTTCATAAGTCGTACTGCTAACACCGGTTTACACCGTGCTATTTGTAGTAAGGCGCAACTCTTCTGTGTTGCAGAAAGTACCTCCATCTCATGTATATCCATCAAAGTTGTCACACCTTTACAATTTGGCGTTCCGTTTGTCTGCGTTTAACAGTGCAATCATGGGATGGCTTGCTGTGACACCAAAAACAGCTACTCGTCGTAGTGCCATTCAAGTTCATTCGGCATTGAGCTAAGTCGGACGGCTTCAAAAGTAATCAGTATCACTCTTTTTAGTATCATTCGTACTCTAAAGTACTACCACTACCGAACCATATCATCATCAGTAGCTTTGCGGACAACTCAGCTTGATATGATCGGGTTATAGACATTCGCTGAAGATGAAATGCATGGAAACATCACAAACGAGAGATTCAGCTGGGTTCCAGGTGAGTCTCTCGCAAAACCAAATTGATTTGCAAATGAGTGTACTTCTTGAAAACAGTCCAATTTGGGTTCAAGTAGAACATAAGGTTGACGAAAACTCGGGGACTGTGCCTGTCTGATAAGCCCCAAAAAGGGCGAAACCGGTCGTGGGCTGTCGAAGAATTTTCAGCAACCTTATGAGTAGCACATTGCGTAAAGTGTAATAATTAGCTTACGCCGGTTCACGCTATAGCTAATGCAAGCGATTAGGCACTCAGGCCCCAGTTACACATGGTCAGGAGTTCTACCACCACCACTCCCGAGGATGGCTGGCCGCCGTGTAGTTCAAGTCAGTCCATGACTGGCCGGCAGTTACCCGTCTCCAGGTTACATGATGTCAATGCTTAGACTGCACGCTCATCTTGGTTGAAAACCAATGGCGATCAAGTCACTGCGTGTCTATGCTGCCCAAAGTAGTTTGCAAACCGCACTTCAAGTGAGTGAATTCGACCTAAGGATGCTATTAAAAATGACCCGGACAGAAAAAACAGGTGCACGACATTATTTGGCCATCAACAGTAGAGATACGGAGTAAATAACCGATTCCAGAATAGCAGCAAGACAAAGCATGTACGACAAAAAAAGAATCATGGTGGCTAGCCGTTGAATGCACTGCACAAAATCGATTGAGCCACGTATACGTTAAGCCGTCTAATGTAGTCAAAGAAGCTCACTACTGGCACCATTGGCGTCTTCAAAACCGTTCGTCTCTTTCTGATCAACAGAAAAGTCCACCGGTTGATTGTCTCTAACAGATACTCCGGTCTCTGCTTGAGTGACAGCAGGGCTCGAGCTATTGTTAGATGCGGGTTTGTCCGATTGAACAGCTGCTACCCTTGTGTGGGATGGCTTCCGATGAATAGGTATGCATAAGCAATGACGAGGAGATGCGGAAGCTTGCATACGCCATGGGTTAGTTGCAATTATGGTGAGGTTACAATGTACCCCACGGTACCCAGTGTGAGCACGATAAGAACATGGATGAGTAGGGAACGCAATGAGTGGTATATATACAGAACACAATGAAAAGTGGCAATGTTGAACACACCGAGAACAAATGACGATGAGCAAGTGACGAAGTCATATGCAGACAGTGAACCACCACCACCATCACAGTGCAGCAAAATCAAGACCATAATGAACAATACGGTAGATGTGCGGATCACAAGGTTACCATTGAGAAAGTGGGAGGGGAAACAAACAGAAAGGAAAAAGAGGGTGTAGGAGAAATGTGAACGTGTGAGTAATATACCGACGACCTTGTACGGAATTGGTACTCACTCTGCAAACCGTACGATACAAACCGGTAGAGGAGACCTCATAAACTCACTTCTGATCAGTATATTAAGTTATTCACTCAAATAATAAACGTCATCATACAGTTAAGGTGGTACGTGATGTGGCGTACTGTACAGCAGCATACCATGGAGGAATCTATTGAGGCTTCAGTGACTGGTTTACTTTTATCTGGGATACCTTTCCAGCTACTTAGTCAGCAGACACAGTCGGCTAGCAAAAGCCTTCACACGACACCTCGGGGTCAAGATGCTAGATATTCTGCTCGAATATTCTATTCTCTGAACGGTCCTACCACATATCTCAGTAATACGGGCCTAGCGTTTCCGCCAAACCTGCCTGGTCAGTACAAAACATCGGTGACAGAGTAAATGTTATCATTAAACCATGTCATGCGGTAGAGTATGTTGTCGCACTACGCAAACAATCATATATCAAACCATAAGACATTATGTAGGTTTGTCGAAGTGAAACTACAATTGAAACTGCAATCCATAAGATATCCCCCTGGTTATCGGGAGCTGCTCAGTATACCAACTGACTCAATCGGCGTCACCGGATTCAGGAAACTAGGAAGCATTGGGAGCTAAGAAGGTAAGCAAGGCAGATAACGGTGCCGGATCTAACTGGACGAGGTGCCTACTGCGTAACGTGAAATTAACTTGTTGGCAACCCCAGTGCGGATTCGTCTGAGCTTTACGAGCTATGGATGGGGTAATCATATACAATCACATTGGTCTATAAAAGTTTTGATAGATGCGGATTAAATCGTAGTACAGAGCTGGTCTTTAAACGAAGGGACAATATTGTGAATAGAGCACTAGTAACTGTCATATGCAAAAATATTTTTCATACCTTCGCACAAGATCCGCTTTATTCCATACGAAACTGTGAGTTAGTCTGTCCAACATCAAGCGTATTCATGACCTCTAGTATATTTCCCATCCGTGAGCGTCTGATGAATTGATAAGACTCCCCTACCCATGGATCTCACGCTAAAATACTTGGCTTGGTTGCTGAATATTATTTGTCAGCTATGCCCACTGGGTTATACTAATATTCTGCTTCAAAAACTGCCAAATAAGTTGTGGAAACAGGCTGCGCAGATTGATCTCCCTCGTGACTAAAAAGAAAAGGTGTGCATTCCTTCATGGAAAACCGAATGAGGCTGCTGACTTACCGTCATCACCATCATCATCATTGTCAGCTGTAAGAACCGCGTACTTGTCATACAGTGGTTGTAGCTGCTACAATTTCGTTTGCCGATTATTTGGGGAGGTGGGGTAGGTAGCTGCGCATTGGAGACTGGAGCTGATAAATTAGTGAGTAAATACAGCACTGTCAGTGGACTGTCAACTGGGGGGATTGGGAAGGGAGCTATGCATTGAAGGCAATAGCTTGGACGCACGAGCGCCATTGACGGCGCGACTGGGCCATGTCTGACACTGTCTCTAACCATTGATGTGGCACGTCTCAGGGTCCCCATCCAGGAAGACGGCAATTACCAGCGCAGCTGGTGTGGAGCAGGTGCGGAGCGCATGCCGAACCGTGAGGCGGAATTATGTAGATTAGTTAATATCGTTTGAATTACCATGGGGTCAGATCCAAGAAGGGCTACGTCGTCTGCGTACTCGATATCTGTGAGCGGACGCCCCGGGTGCACTTCGACTACACAGGCATTAAAGGATGATAGTGAGTCTTCCATGATCGTATCAATGACGAAGTTGAAGAGGAAAGGTGAAAGAAGACAGCCCTGTCTGACACCACTTGATGTGGTGAACTCAGAACAGAGTTTCCCGTAGACCTTCACACGGTCGCGGGAGTTCGCGTACAGCGTCTTAAGGAGGGTCAAGAATTTATGGGGGACACCTTTGCTCCACAGACACTGCCATAGTGCCTGACAGTCCACAGAGTCAAAGGCAGCTTTCAGATCAAGAAACACAACCATTGCTGGTTGCTGGAAGCAGTGTTGCTGTTCCAGAATCTGTCGGAGGGTGAAGATATGATCGATGCATCCTCTTGCAGAACGGAACCCAGTTTGGTTTTCACGGATCTGTGTCTCCGTGTGTTCAGTCAACCTTCGAAGGATAAGACCAGAGAGCACCTTCGATGCCACAGCTAACAGGCTGATGCCACGGTGGTTCTCACACAGCGTCCGCGTGCCCTTTCTGAAGATAGGGATAACTGTCAACATGCCTCATTCTGCAGGCGCCTTCTCTTCGTCCCACATAGCACCAATAAGCTTTGTCAGATGGGTAACCAGGGATTCTCCGCCTTCTTTGAAGAGGGCTGGATAGAGACCGTCTGGTCCTGGTCCCTTCTCGCGTTTTAGCACGGATATTTCGTACTTTTTTTCTTCTTCCGACGGGCGATCAAGGTTTACATTCCATTCGCTTGTATGCACTATCTCTACAGGCTGTGTTGCAGGAGGCAAGCTGAACTGTTCTTCGAAGTGTTCGGCCCATCTTTCCAGTCGACGCTTTTGCGAGTGAATTAATGAGCCACCTTTTTCACTTATCGTTTCGCTGACCGTTGCTTTCCTAGAGGCAGTCGATCGTATCAATTGATATAGGACACGGCTGTTTCCTGTAGCAAAAGCCTTCTCCATCTCCCGAGCTTTCGATGTCCACCATAGCTCTCGGTCTTTCCTTAGGCTCTTCACTATTTGGCGTTTGAGGGATTTGCGTGCGCCGTCGTACTCGTTGCCTGCCGCTATGGATTTCCTGGCATCAATCATGGATAGCGATCCCGACGACATCCAGTGGTCTTGTGGTCGAATCGGAGGTCGGACAGACGGTACTGAACGCCGCTAACGTAGCTCCTTTCACATTTTGCCACACTTCATCCACATGCTCACTGCCACCACAGTATTGGTTTGCTGTGGAGAGTTGTTGGGCTAGCTCAGATCGATACTGTTGAGCCGTGGTAGTTCTTCGACGATAGCGGATTGGCATGCTTCTTGCTAATTTGCGAGGACCTGAAGGGAAGCGAACTGTCAGGCGTGCACGCACCACGGCGTGATCGGAATCAAGTGGTGTGCCCCAGAACGAACGGTAGTCTTGAATTGTGGCTCTCCACCTGTGGCTGATAGCCACGTGGTCCAACTGGGTCCACGGTTGATTTACAGTTGGTGGCCGCCAGGTTACGCGATGCGAACGTTTATGTTGAAAGTTCGTACTTGCCAGAAACAGTTCACAGCAAACAACTGAAGGAGTCTATCTCCGTTGTCTGTGCGGCGAGCATCGACTCCGGATCAACCGCCCAAATGATTCCAAGGAGCTCAGACGACCTACTTGAGCATTCATATCACCTGCAAAGATCACAGTGTCAGTGCTTTTTGCTTGACGAATGAGCCCAGATAGCTCTCGATAGAAAGTATCCTTCTCAGCATCAGGGCTGCAGTCCGTTGGGGCATAAGCCGACACTACAAACGGGCACCGCTTTTTATGCCGAGAGGCATTGAGCTTGATTGAACTGGATAACCGGACGGCGTAAAGACGACTGTTCACTGGGATCTAATCCAGCAAAGCGCGTTCAGCTCTGGGGCTGAGTGCAACTCCCACGCCATGTATTCCACAAGCGTTCGTTTCTGGGTCGCCGGACACACGGAGGGAGAAAGGTGAAAGAGCTAAGTTCATCCTTGGCGTTCTGAGATGCATTCTCACGCTTGGGTCCTGTAAACGTGTTTCGGAGACACAGCATACATCAATTTTAAGGGAGTAAAAGGTTGCAGCAAGCATTGCCTGTTTGCCAATTTAACATATAGTACGGACCTTAAAAGCTCCTATATAGAAAGGACCTCGTGGATTTAGAAGGGTGTCATTTTGTTTACTGTTAATAGGCAGCGAGAAGCATAAGGCCCTTCGGTCAGATAACTGACAGTCAAGTGACCCAGTGACATTTGCTTGTGTGGTGGGAAGGGGTTAGGGAGGGACATCGGTGGACACCGAACTGCGCGGGCAAATGATACATTCCGGTTGTTCAGGTCGAGGAAGGGGATTTGGTTGAGGTACCCCACCTTCAGCTTTTGACTCAAAAGTCTGACCCACAAGGCAGTGGGAGGATGTAGGGTTTTGTTCTGGGACCCTGCCCCTAGCCTCTGACTTAAAAGTCTGACCCACGAGGCAGTGGGAGAATGTAGGGTTTTGTTCGGGGACCCTGCCCCTAGCCTCTGACTCAAAAGTCTCACCCACGAGGCAGTGGGAGAATGTAGGGTTTTGTTCGGGGACCCTGCCCCTAGCCTCTGACTCAAAATTCTGATCCACGAGGCAGCGGACAATAGGGTTTTCTTTGGGAACCCTGCCCGGAGCCGATGACTTAATAGTCTGAGCTGCTCGGCTGCAGGGGTTGGCCTAACCCGAGGGCGCAAGGAATAAGGCATTACTGTCTCATTCCTGATGCGGCTGCGCACAGCAGGTGCCTTTTGAGCAGCACCGGACTTTTTGGTTTTAAGAGTATTTCGACCGTACTGAATAATGCGCCGGCGGTCACGGTCAACCGTTGGGCGATCGGAGTGTGCGGTTTTTAGGGCCGACCTTTTTTAACCCGTCCTTCCTTGGGAGAAGGCAGCATCGCTGCTTCCATAAATATGGACAGGCTGGTTGCCTGGGGGAAACACCTTACTGCCTTCACACTCCTGTCGCAGAGGACATTACGAATTTACCCCCAGACCACCTCGTAGCACGATTACTCGTAGCACGATTACTCGTAGTACGGGGTCTCGCTGCTCTTGGTCTGACTGCTCCCGTTTGGCCTTCCTGGCATGGTTGCACCTTGTGGAACGACGTTCCAGCCAGTTCGGGATCATTGCAGCACTCAAGCCTGGTCACCACATCAAGGGTGACTGAATCAGTCGAAATACGAACTGATTACGCCAACGCAAGCACAAAAACTGAGATGAAACGTGCTACAATGTACCTAGGGCAAATTCTTTGGCTGAGGAACCGGTACTGCTTGTTCTCACTGATGACCCTCTTTCCAGTATTAACGTGTGACTAAAGTAAAACTTATTTCGTCCTCCGAAATTTAGTTCCCCCGAATCATCACCAACTCTATAACACGGCCATGTCCGGTTATACATTTAAAAAGTGACACACGAGGAGAAATATTGTATTCATGTGCCAACAGGCATTTTTGGTAAGATGGTTGAGCGACCGCACAGGCCTCTCAAATCGTTGAACTCTGGCACCCTTTCAGTGCACAGCCGCCATGCACGCGGGTGGTCAAGCCAAAACTAGACAGAGACAGTCGAAAATCCAGGGCTGGGTTTAAACGACGAACTTACGTTCAGTAATCTGGGCGCTAACCACTAAGTCATTTCGAGATCTCACACACTTCGGACTGTTTTAGGACGCTAGTCAACCATCCAGGCAGAAAAAATCGCACTAACCTAAGAGTACGCCATCGCACGTCGGGCCGGAAAACCCTCGTCATGTATTAACTAAGAAAAATGACTTGCATGAGAACCTGATTCAGATGACTCATGCATCAACCTCATTTACCATGTTTTAAACGATTCACTGAAGACTCATAAGCTTTTCTCTGATTTTCAAGGGGTCTCAGCATTGATTGCATGCTACAGGACAGAATTAATCTGAACCACACATAAAACGTACTTCACTGTCTTCCTATTTTCCCAAGGCGAGAAAACTGTTGTTCGCGTAACCTGGTCCGACATGATATCCAACTATTTTAACTCCCTGATTACCAGGGCGTTAGGAATAAATGACACCGTTCACCCAGTTTGACTCTACTACGTAAGGGGCTGGAGGAATACGATGACACAGGAGGTCCGAAACACATGGATAGTGGCAAGATAGCAATGATATGGTGGTTGTGAAAGATGAAGAATGTTTTACGACAATATTGGAACCAAAACAAATGGTTTCCTACTTTAGTTCCGGATGAAACATCGGTTCCAGTATGCCCCAGAGACCAGATGTCATTACTTTGCAAACCCCACATTTATTGTCACTAACGACGATGTAGTGATCCTCCCGGGATCGGGTACGGAGATTAGCCAGTTCGAGAATGTCCACATTGTCTATATATTATTGTAGGTATATGGAGGGTACACGGATACCGAGCGTCTGATATTAACAGTAAGTATTCCATCAGTACTGAATCAGTCATGGTACGAAGAGAGGTGTACATGTTGATGATAGGTGCTTGCTGACTGGACCGTTTGTGCCGTCTAAGGATATCCGCAAGTGAGTGTTACTCACTTATCAACAGCGAAGCAGAGGACAGCTGTTCTACGCTCTCTACAGTTCACAGTTCTCTCGTTCACAAGCGCTGGCCGAAAGTTGCTTCAGTGATGGTCGCCTAGCAAAACTTCGCTCTCAACCACTTACAGTGTCATAGTAGTATCAAGTTCAAACTACGAAACCTAGGGAACCAAGCTTTCTGTTACTTGAAGGCATTTACAAGCAGTATACAACAAAAAGCGCGCGGGAAACCAAGGTCACAATTCCTTACCAGATACACTCTGCAAACTTGGGGGAGCGTTTCGTACGAAACCAGTATGTGCAGATGCCGTCGGACCAGTTAGTTCACCCATAAGTTTTGTATTACCACCAGCACTACCAGACCCATTCGAAGTAGGCCCTTTATGACTTTTTAAGTTGGGACCGAGACGTGTACCCGATGACGCTGTGGATGATGAAGAGGAAGCCGAAGAGGCGGATGAACGAGAGGAACTGGAAGACGACGAATTTTCAACCTGATGTTGTGGTAGACAAGGATGTCCTTGACCGACGACGTGACTCCGCGTGGGCAATGGGTTTACAGGAAATCCCTGTGCATCGATTCCTGGTTGGGAAAACATGACTGATTGGGATACAGGAGTGTCCATAGGATTTGTTGGGAGGCTAAGGAAGAATACGATAAAGCTGGATTAATGGGAGTTCTTACTGAATGCGGAAGCACTTGTCCAAAGCGGATGAATCACCGCTAAATACATATTTTCGACAGCTTACTGTGAAGTTACCTTTCCCGAAACTCGACTTGCAAGTGCAAGGTGGAAAAAATTGCACTCGCGCCTAAGTAACTGGGTAAAACTAGACGCGTTTAATTGTCCGAGCTGTTTATTTTGCGGATTAGGTTTTTGCTTCTCCCTAGGCCGCAACCATTCTCTGAAAAAGGAACGGGTAAGCTCAATGGTATAAATCAGGATACTCGTCAGCGACATTCCAGTAGAACAGTGGTAGCGTATTCATGGGGCATATAGGCAACAGTTAGCACCATTGTGCAATTTCCACTCTCAAGCGTCTTTTCGGTCATACTAGATAAATGCAGTCGAAGTCTTTTTTAAGATAAACAAAATCAGAGAGGAATCATCAACAGATTTTTCATGCCCATTTTTGATGTTGCACCTCAGTACATTTTTTTATAAAAAAAACAAATATTCGACTTCATCGTAACCAACGTCCTCAACGTTTCCTCCACATGTGTAACCAAAGTGTCTGATTTAAGAAGTGGTGACGCGGTAGTACGCGAACTGAAGCGGTGAAAAGAAGCGGAGTGGCAAGAAAGAAAGGAATGTACTTCACAAATTGAGTAAGACATAACTATTCTAAGCACCCTATTAGAAATTTGGGCTAACACAACTGCTGTGCGATCAGATTTCTGAGCCTGCTCAAAGTCAGTTGCTTTCACGAGTCGGTGACCAAGCGAAAACTTTCGCTCCACTACCGATCAGAAAGCACACACATGCTAAAAGTAGGAAAAAAAGGTAAACACATCTTTCAGGGAAAAGTACTTATCAGATAACAATGCTTAGAGACTTATCCATAAAGGTCCTGCAATGTAGGATACAGTAAAGACAAAAACAAGTCACCACATACGTCTTCATCAGCATCTGTCCTTGTAATGCTGGCGCCGCGTTTATGCGACCATTGACTGCACCGGCCCCGTCGACAAAACACGGGTTTGAGACAGGTGTCGGTGCCGCGATTGGATAAAGCACAGGCGGATAAGGATAGTGTGGACCAGAAGATGTTCCTGCATTAGCACCGTCCATCGACTGAGGAGGTTGCATGGTTGGTTGGTGCATCATTCCAAACATCGATGCACCGGAAGCGTTCGCGTTGGGCAAAAGAGTCAAACCTGAGGATGCACTGTCTGGCATGGCATGATGCATTTGCATGAAGCGCTGCGCCATTAGACCCTGCGCACCGGATGGTCCGCCGACCTCAGAAACAGAGTCAACTTCTTCGAAATTGAGCTGGGCAAGCGCTAAAAAGGGTGTTCAAATTCAAGAACTTTAGTAGGCTTCATAATGAGGGAGACAAGCAGATAAAGTATTTTGCTGTATCAACTGCCTTATTGCTCAGAAGATAATGCAGCCATGTATATATGCCTGTAGACCTAAAGTCGTGCTGCAGCAAACCGTTATTACGAAGTCAGACCAAACATGTTACAGCTTTAGGTTGACATGACATCCAGTTTGTCACCACTAACTTCATGCAGCAAGTGCATATGCTGAGAAACTCGTTTGTATTTTGGATTGATACGTTAAAATAGCTCGGGACACAAATAAACGAAGGGTTAACTACTGATCACATGTTTCCTTTGTTCGTTAAACAAATACGCTCTACAGTCACCAGTTGAGTAGCTATTCGCAGATATATACTTGTCCCCATGCGTCGTTACCCAGGTCACAGTCGTTCAGTTTAGTAAAGACAAGGGCTATGCTTCGTCACCAGGGTACAGTCACAGAGGCTGTGCATGAAGTTACGGATAGGCCAGAGTACATTCAAGTGCGGACTCACTAAACAATCTCGGTGGTTGCTTCTGTTAAAAGCAGGAATTTCTTAGAAATGGTGCGTCCTTCTAATAGCTTCTCAAGAGCTCATGAAGCATATCGTCCCCAACGTGTTTGTGTTTATCTTTAATTGCTTTGGACGGTTGAACGGAAAAGCACTACCGAAGGCACCCGAAGGCCCAACTCTGCCTAACTCATTAGTTGTGTTAGAATTAGCTTAGAGTTTAGCTGGCCCCAAGATCATAGACCCATGACAACCTGGTCTAGCAGTGCGCCAGTGTGTGGCCACTATGGCATAAATCAAGCTACTTTGGACTTTGAGTAGCAGATAGGGATCGAAATTAGAGATGTCCCGTAAAAGTATGAAAAACGCTGCAGTCAGGGGTTCTACTACTCCCGGTTTGCCTCATACGCAGGTGATTCAATCGCCAAGTTGAAAAAGGCTCACCCGACCATAACAACGACCGTGAGGGGTTGAAAACTCACTTCCGCTCTTATAAACGGAGTTGATGCAGACAATCAAATCAATGACTGGGATAGTTACCTAAGAGAGAAATATCCAATGCTTGTTTCATCCTGTTCGGGGTCTACTGGGTGGGTGCCGTAGGATGTTTCAGGAACCGTGATAGACAGTTCCTCAGTATTGACAACATTGCACAGAAACTGGCCACGCATGTGCCCATGTGAACTGGAGTGATTTCTTGGTTCACACGATAAACTGGTGAGGAAATCTGAAAACCTGGGGACAGTGATGTTCTCATGACACGCATGTGAGATACAGAGGAAGGGGAACCCATGGGGAGAAATAAAACGTACGGAAAAATGCAGGCCTCTAGTTGGATAGTAAGTCGATACTTGAAGAATTAGAGGTAAAATCAACCAGAAAAACGAGTTCTTGAGGAAAAGTGATAGAAGACTTCGGTATTCCGAGTGGTAGAAATTTGATACAGGTGGCTGGATGAGCGAAGACGAGTTACATGACTGACAGATATGGAAAAATGAGCAGAGGAAGCGAGTTCTGATGAACATTTTCAGTGGTAGCAACAGTGAAATAAGACACGAGACGATGAGAAAGTATTTGTAAATTATCGCTCAGAAAAGAGATATCGACGAGGGTTGTGATTTCACATTGTGCTGAATAAGGAGAGGAGCAAGTGTGGAAAAATCCAATCCCAATGGTGACAGCAGCATTGTAGGGTGGGAGAGATTTGGATCGTTGAGAAAGAATTGGGCCGGGTTGAAATAATTAGGTACACGAAATAAAAAGCTAACCCGCTTAGATGCTCGCGTCGGGGAAACTTTAACGTTGATGACCATGGTAAGTTGCCGTAAAACGTCGAAGAGGGTGAACAAAAAGGAGTGTGGAATGGCAATGGATCGGAATTGGAAAGACGAAGGGAGATGGATACGTGGACGGACTTGGAACCCTGATGAACGCTGCTGCATTCTACAAATCCCAGTCTATAGGGTCTTTATTCAGTGCATTGACATCGTGTCGTGTCATCCCACAGTGACGCGGAGTGCTGGGCGATGAATGGTGCAAGATGGCACTGTCTTGTACGGATTGTGGGACAAACAGCTGATAAGAGACCGTTTACGTAAGGAAGAAATAACGTCAATCAATGGGGAAGTCCAGTGCTGGTGTTCTTGATCCGGCAGACAACACCGTCTAGTCACACTTGTATAGAGCGACCATGGGGGATCTTCGGGTCCATACATGCAAACTGGCAAGGTCCGCATACATACCTAAACAAACGCCTCTGATATACCTTGGATGACCACATTCGCCAAGAGAATCCAACAAGGAAGGCCGGAACTGAGGTGCGTAGACCGTTGGTGTGTAACAGGGTTGCGTCCGTACGCACAGTGACGGGAACTCAAGAAGGCGTCCTCAAGATCATGGAGCTGTTTGGTCAAAATATGTTTCTACAGTTTATGACGAAATGGGAGTAATGGTCAAATCCAGGGTCGTCTTCATGAATGAGAATGACACGCTAGTTGTAGAATATAGGGAATGTAGGGTAGATGACGTACAGAAAATTCCAGTAGGTAAAAATACTTGAAAGTGCTGAAACGAAGCGAAATCGGGGGTACAAGGGCGGAACGGTAAAGGAGAGACAGCATTTGAGCCAGGTGGTTTAATGACATTGAGTAGTAGCAGGCGACGGCGAACATATATCGCAAAAGAAAGTTGGTCGAGAAGACCGGTTAACCTGGTATAGATTTTGGGAGAAAACTAAAAACCGGGTGCAGAGGTGGCTAAAATCTCCAACTTTTGTGATGAGAGGGTTCGTGAACTACCGGAATGAGCGGCCGCCTGTTTCAACCAACCCCAGTATGAACTACATCTCGTCGAATTGGATGACCCTTCATGCGGCGAATTTGTCATCAATTGTGTCTAGCACGAAAGAGCAAGTGCTACATGTGGTGATGTAATCAGCGCGCGGGACAGCGAAGCATCTTTTGGCGTCTTCACAGCCTTCTATTCTTTACCGCCTGCAGATACGCGTGATCAGGGAAAACTGAAAAAATGCTGACAGAACAGTCCTAGGAATAACTATCCGAAAAATTGGTGCGCACAGTCTCACTCAGTGGATGAGTATCATGAGAGGACGAAGTAGGCTTTTGCGAGGAATGCGAATGAGAGAGAGAGTGATCTGAAGAGCCAAAGGCGTTTATGGAGTAATCACGTTGATGAGCTTAAACGGACATGCAGAGGTTCAGCAGCGCCGCTGTCGGGGTCAGAGATTCAGGCTAAAAATGAGGAAAGCTGGACGACAGAAAATAAACCGGCCTCGTGACCTGTAAGATTTGTGCGTAAAGAAAACAACAGCCACTCCTCAATGTGAGGGTTGCAGTCGCCGTAGGACCGCAATTGGCGTTCAACAAAGATAAGACTCATTCTCGTCATTCGATGGCCCATAAACATTAAAACATTTGTGACGTTCGGGGGAATTTGAAATAAGAGAGTTGAAAATCAGAACCACATGGGTCGGCTTCGGAGAGCCACGAATGGAGTGACAGGAGGCGCATAATTTGTTTAAGAAAAACAGCAGAGCAGAACAGTGAAGAAATAGATCAGTGTGGTCATCAGATTCAGATATTTGGATTCCAGTGAAAGAACAATACAAGGGTGTCATGGAGGACAGCAACTAGTAGACCGAATGCATTGCCTTCCACTGTACTGTATGCGATGCAGATTTATCAGTACCCGTTTTCAGCAAAACCACGTAACAGAAATGTTGTCCAGACATTAACCAAGCCTAAAAACGAAACACGATGTCACACTATGATCCCATGCGGTGATACAGAAGTAAAGTGGAAGTCACAACATATGACATTAATACTGGTGACACTGCGAAGCTGAAATAACCACTCCGATCTATTATGAGCAGAGAGCATGCTCCTTCACAAATAATCTTTCCGACCGATTAAGATTTGAGCAGGCACAAAAAATCGACAGAAAACTTCCCCTGGTGCATTGTCCTACCAGGAAACAGTCAGATGAATTTACACTATTAAATTTGACACAGTACATGAAACGGAACTTAACGGGATCACTGTAAATTAAAAATAAATCTGCTTTAGATAAACGGCATTGGTGATGACGTTCTCAGGGTAAATTTCTAGGTAGAGTTGGAGTCATTCCATGGGATATTCTAATTGGCAAGGTGAAAGTGGAAAGTGAAATCATTTCAGTCTCTGATGTACCCAGACCAGAGCAACTGCGTCAAGATACGAAGACTTCCGTTTGACGAAGAGTAGAGTAGATATGACTCGGCATATACCACAACCTCTCAGAATATGTTTGGTTGAAACCAGCAATTGACTTGGTCCTGTCATTTGACAACTTACGAAGTGACAGACTGTCTACCCTAATCGGCAATCGCCCCACAAAAAAAGAGCCGGTAGTATACAAATGTTTCGACAAAGGAATGATCATTCAGGAATCTAAGCTACACGGAACCCTTCACCATTATCGGGAATCCGCAACGCACAATACAGAAGAAATATACTGGGAGATTATTCTTGTTATCTGAGAAGCAAATCAGAGGTCACCAAGAATACAACGGTGTCAGCTACCCATAAACACTTGCAATTGTACTTTTTTGAGAGGCCATGGAGAAGTAAAGGAAGTCATAGACCCTGATCATTGAAAAAAAACTAACAAGAAACGGATCAGCCTTCAAAATGCATTGTTAGTTTTCCTAAATCTACAAAAACGAACTGCGGACACTCGCGTGAGCGCTTTGTACAACCAAGAACTTGCGCGTAAACCGGTACATATTTGTACATATCGAAAAATTCTGAGACACCCGATCAATAGAGGATGGGCTTCAATCAGCGTGAATTTCAATCATATTGAACTATTCGATAGACTCACCCGAGGCGATATCTCCAAATACATAGTAACATTGTTCTGAAAATGTATTCTTATTGACCGTATGTCGGATGTACCCATATTTTAACATTTCTGTTGCGTAGCGCCGAGCATCTCGACGATCCGCAAATCCATCCACATGGGCATAGAGCCAGTCGACCAGGTCGGAGCCTGAAAAAATAGGCGAAATTTTCTAAATGAACGAGGATACATAAGAAAGCCAGGGCAGACCAATAGGTTTACAGAGCGCCTGTAAGGTGATGAAGAGGGAATTATGTTACACGAGGGTCTACCTGGATATATACCCCGAAGTAGATGGGGTGTGAAGATACTGAAACCTGTGTGGAAGAAATCAAACCAAACGAATAAAACGCGACAACTTCTTGGTTCATTGTTGTCATGCAGTAACAGTGGGATGCAAACGGCGATGTGCTTTCTAGTTATGAGCAAGAGCGGTCGCTAAATCATTGGAGGATCTGAAAAACGGACGCTGATCTAACTACCCCCGTGCTAATAAGATTTGGCCTACACACGATTCAAGCACTCGTAAGATGGCGGTTTTCATTCTTTCAGAGCATCCCTTTACATCATGTCCTCAAGACCGTATCAGGAACGGATAAGTCCACCGTCGACATTGTGGCATCACCCAATTAAAGCAACTAATTAAACAATGGCGACTATTGCGGTTCGTATAGGTCATTCGCCGCCGTATGACCAGAACAGCCCTTGGGCCAAAAACTGTGCTGAGATTAACATTGGAGTGGGAGCCGTCATCCTCCGACACTGCTAATTTCGACGTTGAATGCTAATGCCTACAGGGCGTTTACGGCCTACGCTACTGAAACCAACATGTAATCGACACCTGGGGAATTTTTGTCGTTGACTACCGTGTATGAGTAGAGGCCATTCGAGACACCCAAGAAGCCAAATTATCCTCAGATCGGACGCAATAGTAGCAACGTAAGTAGGTGTATTTCGGTAGGCAGCACGCGCGTTATAACTATCAAAGGCTAGCGGCAGCAAAGCCTGGGCCAGACAGTGCTGGAAAGTCAGACTTCCCGGACAAGTGCCTTGATATGATAATAAGCAAATATAAACGGCACTAAGTCTCCCTAGGGTTAATTTTTTATAATTTGTATTTTTACGACGCTGTGGAGGATTTTAATCGAAAGGTTGTCAGTGAATCAGTGAAATCATGAGTGAACGATCCACGGTGTTGTTGACGATGAACGCAGTGGGGCATGTCAAATCCAAGAAGTCTACACACCAACTACAGGTGTGTCCTCGCCCAGAAGTGAATGATTAAACGCTTATCTGAGAAATCAACATCATCATCAACAGCATGACATCAGTGTTCAACACCAATGCTTCGCTGCCGTACAACCATCTTTGAAAGCCTTATTGTGAAGAAAAGAATAAAGGTGGACGGGGAAGGGACTTAGTGCTACCTTACTACAATCATTCCGAGGTGCCTACGCCTCCAGACACTCATTCAGGCAATCTGGATATAAACTGACAACAAGATCGCCACTGACATCGGTTGGCAGCCATATCTTGCAGCGTCTCCAACCAGGCGCAGTGAGGATCACGCGGTCCCCAGCCTGGAAGGCGAGTAGCACCGACAGCACCCAAACGTTTCGTAATCTCCTTCGTACCCCTCTGCCAGGTCAATGGTTGGCCACCTTTCTGCTTCCGCCACTCTGAATTGGGCATGGAAAACAGCACTCTCTTCGGCAAACGATGATTAGGCATACGCAACACGTGTCCCAACCAACGCAGCTTCTGGTGCTGGACACATTCTTCAATGGAAGTACCCGTTGCACAACCAAAAACTCGCTTTCTAACTGCCTCGTTACGGATTCGCCGACACCAACCCACACGAGCTATGGTTCTGAGACAACGATTGTCAAACACCTGAAGACGTCTCAGTTCCGCTGCTCGAAGAGGCCAGGTCTCACAGCCATACAACAAAACAGCCCGCACTGTAGCTTGATACACACGTCCCTTGAGTTTCAGGGATACACCACTTTGACGCCATAGGTGCCTCAAATTAGCAAACGCGACCCGTGCCTTGCAGATTCGTGCATTGACCTCGTCTGTCACACTACCATCAGAACTAATACAACTACCCAGGTACGTAAAACGCTCCACAACTTCCAGTGCCTCTCCCTGGATTGTAAGTGGCGTGTTCAGTGACTGCATGTCCAGCAGCATGACCTTACACTTTGTGGGTGCAAAGTGCATACCAAAGGTCGGGGTGACTTTGGTCAGTTCATCCAAAACCACCTGCGCCTTCTCCTCCTCGTGGAAGACGAGAACGATGTCGTCTGCATATTCCAGATCGATAAGGTTTTCATCACAGGCTATTTGAACACCGGGGTTTTGGAGACCTTCCAGCGTTCTTCTCATTACCTCATCGATCACGGAGTTAAACAGGAATGGGGAGAGTGGGCAGTTCTGACGGACACCACTTTGTGTACAGAAGCTTTGGGAGAGCTCGCCGTATAGTCTCACAGGTCCGGAAATCTGGGAATACAAGGGGCTTATTATGTTCACGAACTTCCGGGGCATTCCTTGGTGGGCAAGCGTGTCTGGGAGAGATGGATGGTGGATATCAGAGACTGCAATTTTTTTTAAGTACTAAGGTATTACTATATGTGATACATCCGCTTTTGAAGAGATTGCAGTGAGTGTTATAATTTGAAACACACGGCCAACAATCCCTCTTTTCCAACACAGACAGTCTGTGTTTACTAACAGCCGTGTTAATATTATTTAGGTAGTTGCAACCTATTATATGTCGGCCAATCGATCTTATCTGTCCTCGATTTCTTGTGAAGGTTTTTCGAACAGCCTAGCTGAAATGAAATTCTAGAGAATATTCACCAAACGCCGTGAATTCCTGGAATGTCACACGTGCTCTTGAATTTCCCGGCAATTTCCAAAAAAAATATGGGCACACAATCCTTTTTAGTTTGTGCCTAGATTGAAGACATTAATCAGCAGCGTGGCCGTAGCCTTCTTGTCTGATACAAATCGTGTGGCTACTGTAACGCTGTGTTCAGAATTCTATAGCAAGCATTCATACGTTTACCAATAACTGTTTAGTATGTGTTTCTGGCCGTACCGGAAGCGGCTGTCATTCACTCAAGCAGTCAAGTTCGGACAGTAAGTACACATGCTGAGATAGTAAAGGTCCCGAAACGGTTGGTCACAAGGACCAATCGGTTGTGACGTCAGAAGTTTTAACATCTTCACCCGATAAAATCTCAAGTCTAATTACTTCCACCTTTCATTGTTCGGATTATAAGATCCCGACTGCGTTGTGTTGAGTTTACAATAACATGTCGACAACCCGGGTTAAATCGAAGGTTATGATTGAATTTGTCACAATTATATCTCCATATAGCCTAATGAATCCATATCTGACTCGCGTATTACGAAAAACGGGCTGCACTGCCCACGAACCTTCGAACACAGCAAGGCCTAATGACCACTTGTGAGGAAACTTTTGACCAAAGTATGCCAACCGAATGGTGTAGGATCCGAAATGTTCTCTCCCCAATTGTAAAATCCAACAGAAGCATCAAGCGATAACTGAAAGCGGTCTCTCCTAGAGTTGATCTATCCAAGAGGGCTACAACTGCGTCATCACAGTCAGTGCAAGTTCGTATAAATTGAGCTCCTTTAACCCTCCCCACATTTTTTGTGGGGGTTCACTAACTGTTTGTTGTGCCAAGGTAATACCACCCCTTCCCATTACACTGTCACATCGGGAAGGAGCAAAAGAGTTGTTGGAATACAGTCGCACAACCTACACCTTAAAGTACCTATTGCGTCTCATAATTTCAACTTAAAACAAGCTCTGACCATGCAGACATTGTCAGGATTGTGCAGACACGGGCACGATGTCAAACAATATACAGGGCTACTTAATGCTGCCACAATGGAATCGACTACTGTCACGCATGCTCATGGTCCCCGACTTCCTACTTCAAGGTGAAGGTGAACTAGAGCCCAAAGGAGGGAGACTGTTGGCATGAGATAAAGCGGATGCTGATTAATCTAAGCCATATTTATCCGACTGAGACTTTGTCGAAGTGCTCGTAGACACAAATTGCAGATCATCACCAAACTAACCAATAAATGCATTTGGAATGGTGATTTTGAGCCATGTTCGGTCGTGGATTTCCAAATCGGAATCAGGAAGCAACATATTATGGACAACCGAAGCCATATCAGTCGTAACGGTCAAGGAACTGGCAGATTTGGCAGTACCAAGTAAAGTATTCCCCATTTTGTGGTCGACTTCGCCACCTGAACGGGATCCCGCGGTTTTGGTGCTGCCCGCTCCGCCGCCACTACTACCGGGACCTCCGCTTCGATAGCCACGGCCATCTCCGACAGGACCGTCATTAGCCTCGGCAGCTTCAGGAAGGGATTTACTTGTCATGTTCGATGCAGAAGGGACGGCACTGAGATTGGCTAATGAAGGTGGTAGCAGTTGGGGCATCCCAGGAGGTAGGGCATTCATAGGTAGTCCAGAATTACCTCCAAGTCCGAGAAAACCGCCTAAACCACAAAAACAGAAACGGCGAATACATTTCCAACAAGGCATTGCACTATCTCGAGCTTATTTATGAATGAATCGACCAGCGAGATAAACGTAAACCCTGCCCAGCAACCGTTGAGTGCAGAGACGAGTAATAAAAAAACTGCGTTCCAGAAGGAAACGTTTTAAACGTCACGTGACGTGTGCTCAGCTAAAACATTCCGAAGGATGGTGACCTAGGAAGGATGAGGACTTTGGCAAAAAACATGACAGCTTATACAAATTGTCATCACCAAAGAATGGCGAGTTATTCCCATCGATACCCCAAATCCTAGTCCGGTCTTATATCGGACATGATGCCCAGATTTATAATAATAATAATAATTATAGTAATAATAATAATAATAATAATAATAATAATAATTCAACTGTCGCACCCTTTCGGTGCCCAGCTGCCATGCCACCCTAAGGAATCACGAGGGCTGAAATACTGCCACTTCGCTCAAGACTAGACAGGATCAGCCGAGATACTCGAGTTGGGTTCGAACCACGGACCATTTGGTCAGTAATTTCACGCCTTAACCACTGAGTCATTTTGAGCTCATTACCCAAAAGTAGCTCATGAATAACTGCATATTATGATCCTGTGGTTATATCAGGCAAAGGTAAACAGTATTTCAGAAGACATTTCGCCGTTATAATGAAGTCTTTGCGGAAAAGCCAAGAAGCAATATACGGTTGTTTAATCCTTGCTGGGGATCACTGGCAGTGTGCAACTCACGAATCTCATGGGAGATTCGAACGGTGAACTCCCTGGCTGGTTGTTAAGGGATTCGGGTGACCCTGGAGATTCATGACATGTGCACTGCTGATGATTTCCAATAGAGACAAGACAGCAGTACAGTGCTTCTAGACTTTTAGTATAGAATAACCCCGCAGGACAAAATCTCGGTTGAAATTTCCAACTCCTCTCATATCATCCATAAACTGTAATCCACGCTAATCTCACACCAACTATTTTTCAAATGAATTGCGAGAAACAGGGTGGACAGATCAACTCACAAAGGTGAAAGGAAGAAAGCGAACACAACCGTAGTGCTGGATGGAACGTTTGTAACCAAGCGCGCACAAATCGGTTGGCAGTTAGGATCAGACTGTCAAGCGCTAGGGTTGACTCAATTAAGTTTCCAGATGTCCTAAAGACATTAAATTGAATTCCAACCGAGCTACTAGTTGTTCCATTGCGCGAGAACTGCAATGAATCAAAACAGACTCAAAAGTAAAAACTGACAGGAAACGTGCAGAGGGAAAAACGGTGTCGGAGGACTGAGTTGGCACGCGAACGTCTACTAGGAGTAGATCAAAATGAAAGAATGTTAGGCTTAAGGAATGAAGGTGCTGGTGATAGTGAAGTTGAGAAATTCGCAAAAATAAAAGATGACGAGGAAACAAACTGAGATCTTCAAACTGAGAACCAGGGAGCGCAATAGTTAGCTTGAGTTTACCAGTGAAATGAAGGTAGGAGAACGGAGTGAAACAGAAAGGAAAAGAACGACATCTACAATAAACTAAACAAATGGCGTTCGCATGGAAACCTTTTTCTTTTTTCTGGAATAAACATCAACCATTTTCAAGGTAAGATATTCAGTGTAGACATAGTACAACCGTTAGATTATGTAAATGGGAGATATTCCAGACACATTGCAGTTTGCAGAGCGATTGTGATATAATATAAATTAAAACGCTCCTGCGGTGGCCATCCCTTCACACTGACCCCAATTGGTTGAACTACACTAATTGCTAATGTCACAGTCATAGAACAAGTTCTCAAATTTCGGATGGCAACGGCTAGATGACATATGTATACCTAATCAGCTTCATTCTCCCCTCTGTGGAAGGGAACAGGAAACACCAACGTCGTTTCAAGTAGATTTAGATTTATGGATCACCTCGCTATCTAGAGCGATCGTTTTAAACCGGTCCGGTCATTGATCGAATTACTTCCTGTACCCATAATATTCATGTACACCAAGACCGTATTCGGTCCTAAAACGATGAGCATGAAGGCCCAACCATGACAGTTGTAAACCTAGTGCTGATAAGAGACGAAGTGGTCCGATTCCATACGGGCGATGAAAACCTGTTATTGAATAAGGCATAGCTAGAGTACGAAGTCAGTCAACAAACATTACCGTCAAACCTATGGGGATTTCAGGATGACGGTAACTGAGAAAAAATCATTACCTTGCATCATGCCCATACCGGCAGAAGGCCCAGCAACGGTGAAAGGTGTTGCACCACCGGGAGCACCCATTCCTCCGGTCATAGCATTGGTGTGTAACACCCAGGCGCGTGGATCAATCGGACGCACAGGTTCTTGCCGAGGAACAGTGAAGTAGTCTTTCGGACTAGGATCCCAGCACTTAGCAACCACTAAGGTGATTGGTCTACAAGCAGAATAAAAGTATACGTTGGACGGAAATGTTTAGAGGTTAGTCAACGTTCATAAATGAATAGAAGTGCGCTCTGGCCAAAAAGTCGATTTCTAGAATTGCTACAATAGGTATGGGTGGGAGCTTATAGGTTCAGGTTCGAGCGACTGACCGAGAGGTCCATGGTTCCCATCCACCCATGACTTGACCCTGTCATGGGCAAGTGTACATGGTCTCGGCTTTCGTGATTCTTTTGGGTTGCCCATCAGCTCTTCATTGGAAGGATTCCACAGATGTTGTAGGTGAAAATCGAGTTGCACGATATTTTCTTTTATTCCTCAGCGTATCTGAACGTACTGTTGTTGAACGTACTGTTGTTGGAATGCATAGCATTTGCTTATTTTCGTTAATTGTGTTTACCGACCAACCTCATACTGTGTTTACCCCTAACCACCTTGACTTGCCAACTGATCGGTTTCTATGCGGCTGGTTTCTATACTGATAGGTCTGGTCAAGAGTTGTTCATCGTCGAATAAACAACTAATATTTGGTTGTTCGTTCATACCGTTTCCTATACACTTGAATCTTTTTTCTATCCGAACGCTCTGGTGGACGGCTTGTGCAAGGTCTTTCTCCAAGATTTTTATTTCCATTTCGGTCATCAACTACTCCAGACCAAGTATTTCCCAAGTGAACACCCAGCCGCGATTTTTTGGGAACATTAGGCACATGTTGCAACAGCCTAATCTCAACCCACTTAAACATTGACGGGGTAGATGAACATTGATGTAGATCTGCCCTGACGGATGAGATCAATGTCCTTGTAATGACTGTGCTCTGTTGATAAACAGCCACAAGTACCGTCACGCAGAAAGCTCAAGGCATACTTAAGAGTGACCAGTTCGAAAGAAGACTCAAACGCATCCAAACTCTCACGGGTACCCATACGGGTCAAGGTCAAACAATAAAACGCATTTTTGCTTACAAGTGACGGTACGATCGAGTAACATTCTGCGTTCAAAAATTATGGTTTGAATACATCACGACTGGTTAGGTAATCCCGTAGTTTTCTAGTAAGTAGCCTTCCAGCGACTGGTTGGATCACGCCCTTCTCCCGAGTTACGGGTAATCGTGATCAGTTGTGTGAGAAATTTCGTTTCCCTTCTAGGTAATAAAATAATCATAATGATAATAACCGTTCAGCTGTAACACTCTTCCAGTGCATAGCTGTCATGCCATCCGAAAGAAGCACGAGGGCTGAGATACCGTCAGGTTACCCAAGCCTAGACAAGCTCTTTTCGATAAGAATATGGGAATGCTTTACTTGCATTCTTCAAAAGGGATCGTTTCACGCAAGTAGACGATCACTTCCTCTGTTCCGGCGTTTGGGAACAAAAAGTACGTAAATTTTTTCGTCACCTGTACCGATCATATAGAGTATTAAAGGAATGGTAACTACAGGCATTTCCATCTATCCCCTCGGAATATCAGTATTGCTAAGCTCGACTTGAAAAAGGATACGTCCTGTCTTTCCAAATCCGTGAGCGGAGTAAACAATGTGATAGGACGTATTCGAATCTGGTTTCCAAAAAACGTCATCCTGAGTTCTGAAGCCATACAATCGTAAGGCTGATAAGCCAGAAGCCAAATTTTCATAATCGGTGCCACTGGCACACAGGTGAAGCGTATCTCCCCTGATTAACAAAAATTGGTTCGAATCGTCCTTCTGATTGCGAATGGAAGATATGACCGCTGTGGTAGGCAGGTAGCTACTTGTGGGCCCTGATGTCATGTCAAGGGCTAATCTAATCAAGATTGGTTTCTTTTCCTTTCGACTCAAGCATATCTTTAGTATGTGGATAACTCACTGCACAAGCACTACATGTCGAGGAAACCGAGCAACGAAGTATCATGTTATAAATGTTCTGATGACCGACTGTGTGTTGTTTTTGTACCATAATCATCACACTGTTATTAACAGCGGAACATCTGTGGTGAACGCATCAAGTCCTAGTCAACAATTGCCTACCAGACTGGTAATCAAAATCCGCCCGCGTGCGGAAACCATAGAAAAGCAGATGGAAAGAGTGGGACTTACCCAGGCTTCTGAACCTCCTCACGCAACACTCGGACGGCCTCGTCGTTGCTCATGTCCTCAAAGCTGATACGATTAACCTCCAAGATCATATCACCTGGTTCTATTCGCCCGTCCTGAGCAACGGCACCTCCACGCATTATGGAGCCGACGTAGATACCCCCATCACCGGCTTTATTTGATTGACCCACTATGCTGATTCCAAGAAAATTGACCGTATCCATGTTCAAGGTTACGGTGATCACATTCAAAGACATCGTGGAATCTGTCATGCTGCTGAACGAAGACGCCTGAGGCAAACAGAGGATGCGGTAAAGAAAAAAAATTGGTAGCTTACAAACCAGGTGCGCAGTTTGATAAACGTAGAGTGAGCCCGAAAGAAGGTAGTGGATTCTCAGTTCTAGTTTGTGTGAACCAACGCAAGCAGTTTGTCCGGTTGCATTTAACAGTGCGGCGGTGCATGATAAAGGGACAACCAAGTGGAGAGGGAGCATCAACAACAAAACCAATCTTTTAGTCATAGGTCACAGAGTGAGTGGAGTTTCAAGTTACTTTATTGCTGCGCTTGTGCACGTTCATGTCATCTGGTTCGGTACCTTACTTTTCTCCCAGAAAAAATTTGATGTGTGATTTAACATGGGAACAAAAACATTTGTACCAGAGTTTTGAACGGCGTACACGGACAACAGACAAATTTGTGAGCTTGAGGTAGGGGGAAATGAGTCAAGATTTCACGTAAACCCCAAGT
This sequence comes from Opisthorchis felineus, assembly GCA_004794785.1. Taxonomy (NCBI): domain Eukaryota; kingdom Metazoa; phylum Platyhelminthes; class Trematoda; order Opisthorchiida; family Opisthorchiidae; genus Opisthorchis; species Opisthorchis felineus. The sequence continues at coordinate 40,917 of SJOL01004228.1, read as the reverse complement.
CAGGTCAACTAGGATACGAACAAATCTACCAAAACCTGAAGCCGTGTCAACGCCTGTTGCGAACATCATCCGAGCAAGAATTGATATCATGCCTCTTTTCCAAGCAGTCATGATCGGATTCTAACTAACCCCCACCCCCCCCCCCGCCGAACGGCACGGCAACCAAAAGGATGAAAGACGGATATGGCAATACTGTAAATAACACCCAACACACAACCGAAGGTGGTGTATACCGATGTACCTCAATATCAAGGTGTATAAAACCCCTTCGTGACGTTTATGTGAAAACAATTACAAGAAATGAGGGCCGCAAACACACCTACGCCCTGGTCTATGTAGTCTTTCTCAATTGCGAATCGGTCAATCCAAATAATGGTCAGTAGCTTAGGCAACTAACGTCTTCCAGTGTACACAATGGTCGATCAATGATTGCCACGATAAACTCTTACACCCGCGAACCGCACGGCGCTCTGAAACAAGCAGGCAGTCGGACCGAAAAAGCAAAGTCACGACTGACAAACATGCACGTTCAAACTTTGTCGCAGGCCAGCTTTACCCAACTGACCAGACATGTGCGCTATACCAGGCCAAAACGTGGAAGTTTACAGCACAGCAACGCAATGATTCACCGTCTGTATGGTGCGGCACGTGATAAAACCCGTGGTCAAGGTGGCAGAAGATGGGCACTGACAGACGTACGGTCTTAGGTTCGGTCCACGGATGGCTCACACACACCCCTCCCCACAACGCAAAGCATACATTTTGTCACCTGTCCATCATGCGAACGTACCAAGCTGGCAAACGAAAAGCCAGTATTAGTAGTAAATCGATTCAACAGCATGTTATGTTTATGGAAGCAGACAACAGCAGTGTCAGGCGAACGCTAAACAACAAGTATGCATTGCTAAGGCATAATTCAACGTCCTTCAAAGGGAAACCTTAGAGAACAAGTTTAACTGAATGAGACGACTTCTTATTTCGAAGATCCTTGGCAGTCTCCGGAGGCTTGGCGCTGCCTGTGAATCCGCTACGGGGTAGCATAATAGTCGGGTTGAGAACGTTTCGGCTTAGATCACAGTCGTACATGAGCATGTTGAGAAGTGATATGGGAAGCCGGGTTCGCCAAAATATAGCTTCCATAAAGACCTGAGGTCAATAAAGTTGAATCCCAGCACAGTGTGCCTATAAACAGTCAAACCTCATCACCAATTGACATCACCTGTCTCAATCCGACTTGATAGCAGCCACAAGTCAATAGCTACGGTGGGCATAAGCCTCCACAACACACCGCAACTTAGCCTAACCGCAATGGTTTTTAAGAAGGGAGTATGAAATAAGGAACATGTAAAGTAGTTTGCACATTGTGTGACTCGTAAAAAACATCAAGATGAAAGGTCACACAGCACCTAACAGAACGATGGCTTCGGCAGAGGAAGGACTATGAATACCATTCTGTTAATGAAACGGTGAGTTGTCTTTTGCTTTTCGGGCTGACTTGTTATGGTTCAAATTCAGCCGACTGAAATTCGTAGATTAGCCGACCGCTAAGGCGAGATTTAACGAACAGTGACCAAAAGCTTTCGACGTCGTGCCTCTTCAATAAAGTGTTTTTCATAAAGAATTTGTATCAATTCGTAAGCCTCACAGGAAATGTGCGTAGAAACGGCTTCCTATTAGTTCAGTTGTGACGAGTTAAGTTACTTAACTATTGGGGACACACCAAATAAAGCAAAACGAATCTCTTATTTCCACAGGGAAGTTTATCCTACCTTCATAAAGGCTATCTTTCCGTCTCCAGAAAAGACTTCCAGAAAGGCTTTTGGCGTTCCAAAAGAGTGGTCTTGATATGGGGAGATGACTATACCCCTCCGGTAGTTAGATTACATTTATGTCACATATAATCAGCTAAATCTAGTATCTTGTTGTTCCTTAACCCGTTTGCCTGCTTAAGCGAAATTTCATGATGGGCTGGTAAGTGTGCTGATTCCTAGTTTGACAAGGCTAGATTTGTCAAACATGGCAAAGTAATTTACTAGGAAAAAGAGACTAAATCTAAAAAGCTATCCTAGTGCTTATTGAAGGTAAGAGGTCGCGTATTGGGTGATTAAGAAGTACGTCCATGACGACGGTTTGGATGCTTTTCGGGGAGGGCCACTGAGGAATTCCGGGTTACTGATGTACTCCCGGAATTCAGTAAGTCTTTTTTTCTGAGACAATTTAAGAAACCAGTAGTACAACTCAGGGGAATTTATGCTGTGACAGCTAAGAAAAAGAATGATGCCACTGCTGAGCTCCATCACGAAGACATATCCCCGTCTATGAAAACTCAGCCACAGGAGGCCTTCTGTCACCATTAGGATCAAGCCCATGGATATGCACTTATTCACCCCAAAGCTTGTTGACTGGAGCGAGATACTGATAGGCGAATCATACTGCAAGCTCCACCAAGTTTGAAAAGAATAGCGGAGAAGAGGAGTCTGATACTAGTTTACAATAAGAGCTCTAAGATGCCTATACTCCAAAAGATACGGCCAGATAAACTGAACAGGAGCTGGCAACAAGGATGCAGCCATATCTTGAAAAGATATCTTGAACAGATAAAAGGGATGCCAAGCGGACCCCATTCAGGAGGGTCGAAGATACCTCAGGTTTTGTCGTTTCATGATACACCTGCCTCTTCGTCTGTGCCACCCAGTTCGGCACAGAAAACAGTGTACTCCTAGACAGGCAGTCACTCAACTGCGCAACACGTGAGAGCGGTATCGTATCATGTCCAAGTGGATACAGTCCTCAAAGAACGCACCGGCAGCACATGCCAAATTTCTCGTTTCGAAGCTACCGACAACAGCCAACGTGAGCTATAGCTCTGTCAAAGACTTCAAGAATCTTGACTTAAACCGGATTCGCTGACGTATCGACACCGAACAACCATATAGACCAAATTCACACCAGACTTCTAGGCCGACATTTTCAAACCGTCTAAGACGAAAGGAGTTATTCTCAAGTTGAAAACGACGGTGATGAATTAAATTGACCGTTCCTATACGAGAAAAGAAATCGATTTGGGATCCCAAAATTCGACGAAGCCAGGATAGTGCAACTGCTATGGATCAGTTGAAAAGTATGGTCCATCTATGAGGTAGATTTCCACATGTGAATAACTGTTTTGCCAGAGGAAGGTATTGTATCAACCTAGTACATCCCAGCTGAGCAACAGAAACGTACACGCCGCAATACCTATAGAGAGACTGGACATCTGTAAGCTGAAGGTAAACGCATCAAAAAAAACTTACGTCTTCACTAATCCGCCGAATTGGAACCAGTCGTCGACGTCTGTGTTGCTTCCTATGTCGCGCGTATTTTGCTGAAGACATGGTCGTTCCAGTGGCGGTTGAAAACCTGTGAAGACGGAAAATGACAAGTGCGTATTATGTGTGAAGAGTTCGTTTTTACATGAAGAGTATTCCCGTGTTTCGAAGGATGGAGTATCATTCTGATAACACAGCTGGTGTTACCAACTTCTAGAAGAACTTGATCGATGAAAAATTGATGATTGAGGATGTTTCATAATAAGATGGGACCCGGTTGAGCTGTGTTAGATTTATCCCTTCTGTACAGAGCACCTCAATGGATCGGCTAGGAGCGTTCTTCTGCGAGCCAGTATTCTGAGAGACGCTTGAAATACACTTCAAGGAAGCAGCTGAAGCGGAGCATTCCTGAGATATTAAAGAAGCCTCTCTTCATCGGCATGGTAGAGAACGTGAGCCCTGGATACTGCTTGAAGTTTTGACACTTACGGATCTGATCACTACTTGTACATTACTACCACAGCACGCCTAACGTCTAACATAGCTGGGTAAACCAGGAACGAGTGCCTTCCAAAGAAGTGTGAATAAAATTCCAGTGAGCGCGCTTTATTTCCATATCCAAGAAAAAGAGTGAAATAAAAAGGCAGCGTACCGGCATCGGGATCATAAGTGAAACATGTTTGTTTGACGTCGTCTTTCCGTGATCTGAGGACCAACAAGTGCGAATTTTCATAACTCTCGGAGAGCAGTCTCACAGATGAAATTACATTCTGCTACGAGTTGAGTTTTCATTCCCTCGGACCCGACAACTGTAGGCTGATAGAACATGCTCTGGTGATATTAGTGTCTGGTTTCCTAGACGTCGATCGGGAAATATTAGTCTTGGTGTCACGCGAACTGGAATTCTTGTGCAGATGTCTGGCACTCTCCATTACACCGAAAAATGNTAGAGAGGGAAAGGGACTCCAAGTGCAAACTGCGCAAACAGAAAGGTAGTCAGTGATAAGACGCGAATCGGCAACTTCTCGCTTTCTAAAGAAGAGTTCTACCAGACGGGCTTCCGCCCACGTAGCGCAGATGCACTTCGGCAACATAACCATATACCTGAAATACGAGTTAGAATACCCAGATCACATTGGTTTCTTCTCCCTTAAAGAGGAGAGTGGAACAAAGGGAATCCAAAAAAGAGAACCCTAGAAGAAGGTTCACAGGAGGTAAGTATCTACAGCAAATTTCAGAGGTGGGGCAGTGGTCCCACACCCAACAGAAATAGGTCAATAAATCACTTCGAGGACTGCGTGCTGAGGTCATTTTGTAACAAAACATGCAAATGGACACCATCGTAAAACATCAATTTTCCAGAACGGTTTGACACTGTAACTTGGGAATTGCCCCAGTTCAACATGACTGGTGGAAAGAGCGATCCAATGGAGAGATCACCCGGAAATTGCCACTCGGAGCTGTTCAAAGGACTGCAACAGGACCTCTGAAATACTGTCACAGTTGATTCTGATATCACCAAGAGCAGAACCACACATCCAGCGGACTAGAGAACGGCCTGGCAACCCGATATAATTCGATCAGAATTACACATCCCACCACATCGGAGAAATCAGTGTCGTAGCAACAACAGACGACCAACAAAAATATCCAACACGGTGATTTGCGTGAAACAGAGGCAGGTAAACGAAAGGGAGCAAGCTATTTTAAGCTGGTATCATGACAACCACGTGCACTACTGGAATAAATCACCTATCGGCAGGCTGTGTTGCGTTCTCAACATAGCACACGGTGGACCGATACGTGAAATATTTTTTCCCGTCAACAAAACAAGATACAGGTCATGCAAATCTTGACAATATGACTTGTCCGTCATCAGGCAGAACGACAGGAGGGATGTTGCCAGATTGATTGAGAAACCCACTTGTGCAGTAATTCGTCCGGGTGCTTCTATACTTAGACACAGTGTGGACTGTGATTAGGGAGGATGTCAGTAAGATGCGCTGTAACCAATGTATTTTGGTTGACCAATATGTTAAAACACGTAAAAAGAAATGACAGCTAAGGGGTAAAAGTCAGTGTCTGTGAATGGGGCAGACAGTAAACGCATACACAGCACGACCAGCTCGGATAGGCTTAGCAACAAACGATACAGAAATATGGGAGAAAATCCTCACAGCATTGTGGCATTGTGATCGTGAATGCTTGCTCCAATTAAACCTTTCCCTGTGTCACAGTGGTACGATCGATTGAAAGCAGCTAACTCGTTCGACAGCTGCATGATGCGTGCAGTCTTTAGGCAGAAAGTTGCATAGAGCGGAACGTTTTAGTGAAGCACGATGGGAGTATTGACCTGCAAACCAATATGCTAATGAGCTAGTGCACCTTAGTGTCAATCTTTACATTACCCTTGTCGTTTGTCCCACTTGTGATGTCATATAAACTAAGGTAGCAAAATCTGACACCTGTCAAAAACACACTGCCAGCTTAGATAGGGATAAAAATAGATGGTGCATTTCATGACATAAAGTGGTGCAGGGGCGGTTCGCCAGGGTTACCAATAGTTCCTTACTGGCAAAAACTGATCATTTACACAGGTGCTGATGGAAATCCCAAAGTGTCCACCGCAACCGATCATGAGGTTTTTCAAAAGCGGATTTCCGCCAAAGGAACCAAACGCACCAGCTTGCAGGCTGTCGTCCACCGCACAATCCCTTACAGATCCAAGTAAGCGAAATTTGTGAAACCGAGACAAACCTGTGTTCGGCAGCAAGCTTCCCTGTACCTGCTATCTAGTTTCGAGAGCCACCCTGTCTCTCTGTGATATTAAGCCGTTGTCTCTACATAGAACTTGGCTACGAAAGCAATATCGATGATCCCGTTGACCTATAAGTACAAGCACGGGCTCTTGGAATTGAACGAAGACAGCAAAACCTCCTACCTCGTCCCTCGATTTCCCTTTAGACCGTATGGCAGCTAGGCACCGAAAGAGTGTTACAGCGGAGTGACTACTACTCTACTCTTGCCGTTACAAATGGTAACACGTTTCCGGCAACAAGCAGTATTTAAATGCTTGTATGAAAATCTGACAGTGCGGGTTCAGTTGGTAAGCTGTGGATCGCCACTGAAGGTGCTGCGCCCTGTGGTATCCTGTGCGCTGTCCAAAGTATTCAGCGCCTACGTATTCGACCCCTGGAACACCAGTGCAATATTTCCACTCTTGTCAGTCAGAGCACAACCGAAGATGCACGGTTTAAACATTCACTATGTTAATCAGGTGCAGAAACACGGCAGCACCGACAACAAATATTGTGAGATATTTTACTCAAAAAACAAGGAATCAGTCGTTCAGCTGTGACACCCTTCGGTGCATTGCTGCCATGCCACCCGAAGGAAACAAGAAGGCTGAGTTATTGCCGGGTTGCCAAAGTCTAGACATGAGCAGTCGGGATGCTGAGGCTGGGCTCGAATCACGAACCCTCCGGTCAATAAGTTCGCGTCTTAACTACTGAACTACCCCGAGTTCACATTTTGTTCAAGTACGGTGGACAGTGTAGATGTTTGGAAAGGGGTCATATATTGAGGAGCCAACGCATCCCTGTGAATCCGAAAGTGACTGCTCCGTGAATGAATCTTCACAGTTCGGAGTAAACGGTGTGAACCGGAATGTTGGAATGATTGTCAGTTTGTCCACATACGTAAGACAGTGTTAAGGGTAATTAAGTATAGGCCATACTAACTGTGTAAACTTAGGACTACCCTACTCATGTTTCCAATAATAGCACCTAGTGCTTCAACTGATGCGTTGCCATTCGCTGAAACCGAAATTGACATGCCATCAACAAGATCGAGCTTCTCTATATAGTGCGAATCATGTGATCAGTTTTCTGGACGAAAAATTCCCTACAAAGCAGATTGTTCTAGGAAGATGTGGGGAATTAGTACCGCGGTCGACTGATCCTATCAAACTAGGCTTCAACCCCTGGCGTGTATGGCATCAGACCAACAAACTGGGACATAGGGAAAAATCACCAACTGTGAGTCAGACAGTGCTTTACGGTACACCCAACAGAAGGATAAAAAAGTGTTAACAGAAATGCCGTACGACAAAAAGGAAAGCGGCCAGAATTTTGAGCTGGACGGTTCACTCAAACACAAATCTATACATCCCTGCATATGTGCGTTGAAATTCAAACAACAGTCGCTTCTTTATTCACTGTTCCATGGAAAATTAATGATATCCGACATGATCATAGGATACAAGGTATGTATCACAGCATATCGTTTGATGCGAAAGCGGTGCTATTTTCCTCTATCTAGTGTAAAACGCGCAAAAAACAGTCAGTGTCATTGATGGGGAAGGGAAACCTGATATTCCCATAAAAACATAAGCGTGAAACAGCGAATATGTCTGCAATCGATATATCACTGGATAACACGGTAGGCAGTTGCCTGCAGAATTTATTGGGGTTGACTCGTTTTCCCCAGTTCAATAGGATTTTTCATAACCCCTTAAACTCGGCTTTATTTTGATCAAACTTCACATCCCTCCAACCCATTTATGGAATTCCGAGCACTAGTGGCGGCAAACATATGTGGTGATCTGAGTAGTTTAATGTGTACGAACGCCAATATTGCCGGCATAGTGAACGTCAAGATCGCTAGTGTTATCCCTGCTTTTCTGAAATATAGTTACACCCGTCAAAAGCACGAGACAAGTCTGTGGGCGACTTGTAGGTTGTACATCGCTACATTACATTCATTGCCGGCTGACAGTTGTCACATGAGCACTCTGCAAGGAAGACGACGGATAAAAACAGTGGTGGCCTCTGCAAACTGCGATTACACGAATTCGTGCTGTGCACTGCAACATCTATTTCCCTGCCCATCTAAGCCAGAACTGATTTCGTTGCTTGACGTGATGTGTTCGCTGTCTACCTAAGTTTACAAAGAAATAATAAGCGTGATGCCACGCGCGAGACGACTGGTAAGCACATATTAGCGAATCGGTCTGCAAGTCAGTGTTATCCACTGAATTTCACTACAAGTGTCTCGTTTTAATGCTGTTCTGTCCTAATGTAGCCCAAAGGCTGTATATCACAGCCGTCGAACGAGCCAGTTCTATTCGACCGGTCGCGTTACTGTGAGGTAGAAAAAGGTCCATGTAAAACAAATATTTACGATTATACCCTTCTGTCATAAGATTACGAGAAACGGATGTATGACTGGCGAGGATTTTCCTTTCGTATTGTCGCTAGGCTGACTAGAACGGACAATCCTGTACAGCAGACTGTATATTTTGTGGCGTACCGTGCGTACTCTTTCGAGGGCCGGAGAAATATGAGGAACACTGACCGGAACCTCATGAATGCCTGTTTACGTGCACCAGCGGTTCATGAAACAATCGGGTAAGTGATGCGTTTAGAACGTTGCCTGCTTCAAACGCGAACTGCAATAGAAGACAGCTGTCTGAAAACTCGATGGGACTGTTTAAAAGCAACCGATCTCCAACGAAGCAGTCAGTAGGAACAAAAAGTTAAGAGGTGATGCAGCGGCGAAGTACGGCAGCGAAACGTCTATACATCAACACTGATGTGCTGCCGATGATGACGACGTTGAGACGAGGGATGAGTCATTGAGATTAAGTGACTCATTTGTTAAACATACGTCACGTACTCCGTCGCACCGATGCTGTCTGACTGGATCAGGATAAACACATTGCCTTCAAAATACGCTTCTGAATACACTTTAGATTGACACCGGTAAATATAGAGTTACCTTGCACTGTTGCATCTTATTTTCCAGTTTTGTCATTCAAATTCAATTGGCGCCTCAGCATGAGCGCAAACTATGGATTAATTGAAGTGAAGAAGAGCCAACCGGTGTTCTGGTATAAGGTAGGAACAGCGCTAGCTAAAATCAACGTGACGCTGACGTGTAAATTTGGGTGTTTATTAGAACGTTTCGTCTTCATACGGGGTGAATCAGATGTTTAGGTCTTCAAAGCGTGTTTCCGTTTAGGTTGGGGGTGTTTGATTACACGCACGTGGATCACAAAGGACCCAAGATCAGATTCTCTCTGTAAAAATGATAAAAAACACGATAAAGATGAAATAGGTGAACGTTAAAGTGGAAAACAGAAAAGGTTGAAGAGTTTCCTTTGGGAAAAATATAAGAAGTCGGCTCTGCAGCGGGCGTTCAAAACCCGGAAGGGATATGGAGCGGAAGCAGTTACAACTAACATCTCCTGCGGTGATAAAACAATGCAAGATACGCAACGTCCCAACGGGAAAGAGGTATCAATGATGCGCTGTGCTGGACTGAACCGAGGGACAAGTAAGGATAAAGGGCCTCACCATTACCAAGATAACAGCACACTGAAATCGGACGACTTTGATATTTACAGGGGAGGATAACAGAGTAGGGTGAAATAGTTGCGTGCCCGAAACATAAGGCTAACCTTACTGGATGATCCTGTCATGAGGACACTCGACAGTCAAGGTGAGTTGTTGAGAAATTTCAGCTCGACCCACATTAACCCTTAAACATCTGTAACTGAGACAAAAACGAGTGCATCACTAAGGTGAGTCTTTGTGTTAGTGCTGTCAACTGAGCCGTCGATTGCTAAGAAATCCGGCGAAGGAAAATAAGAATATAAAAAGGAATGTGGTTAAGAAAATGGACTCAACTGTCCCTATTGAATTTCGACGAAAAATGGGAGTGAATAGGCTAGCACACAGTGAGACACTTTTCTTCTTCAAAGCTTCTGAAAGGAAACCTACTGGGTTTGAATCAAATAACCGACGTCTGACATACTCTGGCTCGCAAACTGTCAGAATGTTCATCGTAAATAGCAATCAACCCTCGCGGAAAATGTGGTACCTATTCATCCATAAGCTTGGAATTCGACTGGATTTTTATGGCAAAGTACCACTGACCTATCTAAGTGAAGACCCCATGAAAGGACCGGATGGCATGGAATCTGTAAGTTTTCGAAACTATTATGATTATCCAATGACCGCGAAGCACCTTCTTGTGAACACGGGCGAGTTAGAATTAGCATTTACATAGCTCAGTAGTCAGAAAGATCCGTGTTATGTGGCGAGTAGTTTGCGTAGCATTATGTACATTACACACCAGTTAAAACCAAACATGGGCTCTTTTCGAGGAAAGTTTGCCCTAGCTACCGAAGCTTGGATTTAGACAGTCGTAAAAAGTAACCAAGCAAACTTAAAATCCGCCGTCTTTACATGATAGATGAAGTGGAATTAAAGTATGGAAGAACATACAGCGTACTGAATATGATTAGAGTTTACTCCCACTAAGACCATCTCCAGTCATGTGCCGGAAGCGGTAGATCAAGCTAAAACAGTTTCCTACGGAAGAAGTGGAAAAGGAACCTGGCGTTCGAGATAAGAGGAAGTAGCCCAGAAAAGCGCATAACATATTGAGAGCATATTTTTTGTTATAAGCGGTGCGATAAGCAGGAACCAAGCACAAAAGCTCGGACGCACGAGTGTGCAAGGTGTAGTGAACCACTGACGTTTCTTGTGTCGCGGTTTCCAACTGAGGGAACGGCAGCCAATCAACGCGACTGATTTCGTTAGCTTCATGCTTTATTGCCAAACCACAGCCAAGCCTTCCCCTACATCATTCAACCTGGCGCATGCTTCAGCAATAAGGGGTGCAGGAGAAGTCAGTATGTCAATTCAGTGGTTCCACTTAACAGACACCGTCCATAGGACCTGGACAAAATTATCTTTCCCACGAGAAGGGCCTTATTAGGGAGGTCGACCAAATCTCCGTTTTTGAGTGACAACTGAATAACCCCTGATTTAGGCAGACAACTCCGGAAAAAATCTGGAGCGTCTGTTAACATCTCAGTGTCTCGATTTAACTTAGCTCGTTTGAAACATAAACCTCTCATACTGGATGTTACTGGGAACCAAAATGACCATATTTTGCGGGGTATCATTAGCCAGAGCAGCGACTGCGCGACAGTTTCCGTAGTCTTGGAGTCAGTCTGCTACTTTACGTCATTCACTGTCCAGCTGATTCATTCGTGGTTCTCAGATTTAGCTGCCACACTAAGAACATCTACAGCATAGTGTGTCAAGCCTTAATTCCTTGATATACCAAATTCCATACATTGATCAATCACCATAAGTGTGTAGTCAGACCTAATCCAAGAATAAAAGGACTGGTTTTCGCTTCATGTGTGCTGGTGGTGGTCGTGGTACCAAATTTGGTAAAAGCAGCTTGAATTGTTGGCATTTTTGTATTTTGCCACTTTCCGCCTTCGTCAGCTCGTACGTCTTCCTTTCCCTCTGCATTCAGGCAACCGCTTTCGAGAGCAAATTAGGTTCCTTACTCTAATGATTCCGTCCTCTACATTGTATGCACGAAACCCATGTCTTGCGCGTACTATGTCTCTAATCCATTTGTTAGGTTGTTAGTACAAACATTTAGCCCAAACTCGCTCCCTAGCCTGTGGTTCTCGCAAGGCTTTCCTATTGCGGTCGTGGAAATATTTCTCATTCCGTGCATCTGTCCATTTCGTGACCACCTCCGGATTAAGGGCTTTGGGAGCTAACAAATTGGCAGCAATGCGCGAGCAATCCGACAATGTAGTCGCTGGGCCAGACTGTATACTATTGACGGTGACGGTGTGTTCCACTGTTCGAGCAACATAAGGTGCGCACCCACCGTTGGGTTTTAGGGATTTTGCGATAACAGCTTTAGCTGCTTTCACAACTGACTCTCCTTTGACACTGGACTGGCTGTAGTAAAAGCTGCTGGTCCGACGCTGAAAACACTATATTTCCGAGAAAGTTTCAAACTCCGTGTTTACGAATTGGGGCCCATTAACCATAAATAAAATATCGCAAATCCCGTATATAAAAAAATAAGACCTCAAGTGGCTTATCACTGATGTGGCCGTGGTCAGTTGGTCAACTTCAAAATATCGCTGTAGTAGTCAACCACTTCTGACTGAATTCGAAGAGGTCCGTACCCCTAGTTCCCATAGGGGGCTCGGAAGTACTCGTGGCAATATTGTTTCTCTCCCCTGTTTTGTGTTGGCGGTTCGACCGACGGTGCACCTTGAGAAGTAGCCCCTGATATGGCTTGTCATTCCGGGCCAGAAATAGCGTTAACGGGCCCTTTGGATGCTAACATTATGCAACAAATGAACAGTGAGCATCACTCCCTTCTGGAGACCAATACGCACATACAATCGATCACCTTTAAATACAAGTCCACTGCCGAACGCGAAAAAATGCCTGTCCTTGAGAAAGACTGAATTTTACTGCTCTTTTGTGGGTGGCCATTCTCTCTGAACCGCATCGTATGGCTGTGGCAAAATCCAACTGGGATACAGATTACATAAGAAGCGGACTTTTTCATCAGGAAGGATGTAGGGTCACGAGGCTATGCAGAGCCCGCAACAGGCTACAAGGCAACATGATCAGCTAGTAACTGTCCAAATCCGGTTCAAAGCCTGTGGACCAATCATCTCAACACAATTGAAGATCAACGCAGGCCAAGGTCATCCAGTCATCAAGCTTTATTTGTTTTAGTCAGCGATACGGATAAACAGTCGGCACACTGCATAAAAACAGCGGCCGCCTGACACAAACTACTAACGATCCAACCGCATTCAGGTGAATTCGAACAGTTAACGCAGGATTTAGAGCGGCATATAGGATAATTGTTAGTACACTAACAAAAGCAGTGATTTTGCTTAATAAAATGAGCGAACGGAAGCTTTCTCCTGATCAGTTACCGGAATCACGACATCTGATTTGCATTCTCACTGACGGTTTTTTGTACACATAAACAGCTGCTTCATTGCCAACTAGTATTATATTGGCCTCTCAACTAGCAGCTAAATTATGATTTTCATTTATATCCATTCGGTAGAAAGTACTTACCGACTGGATTCATCCTCCGAGTCAAAGAAACTTGTCGACTCCAGATCGGAGCTCATCAGCGAGGATGACGTCTCATAGGCTGGTGCCCGCTGCCCGAGTTTCGTTAACCGAGAACCTTTAGAAATAAAGCATTGAAACAATATTTGGTGAGGAGACACAAAAGAGTAAACTACTGAGTTATGGAAGAACGATTTGAAATAAAAACAGCTACAAGGTTTACGTCGACCGCACTCCTGTCTATGGCACCTTGGTTCAATTAGCCTAAATTCAAACGCACTACAGCGACCAACCAGAAATACTTCGGGCCTACCGCTCCCATCAATCATCCGCTCATTTTACTCGACTGACACGGGTAGTTTAGATGGACCATTTTCTACGTGCATACGATACGCGAGTTTGAGTGGTGGTGACTGTTGTTTTACGGCAGAAAATGTTGAGGACTGTACAGCAAGCTGATGAACGGAAACAGCCTGAGGGTGTGGCGATCAACAGTGACGTTGTTCAAACAATTGACATCAAACGTTAACACATCAAAGTCAGAATAGCTGGTGTTTTTTCTGTGAGTGGCGTGGTTATCTTATGTCATGCTACCATGTTTAAGGAATCGGACAAAAAATGTAGGTAGTTGCGGAATTTGTAGAATTCACGTTCACATCACTCTCGCTTGAAAATTCCTGCTCTTGTCCTGTCGAAATTATTCCAGTGAGTTCACACCAAAAAGGGGGAGCACGGGACTCGAGTTTCGCTCTTATTAGAGCTCACCAGCAGAGCACATCTTTGGCCGTACCGGAGTTTGTACTTCGGACACCTGACATGCGAGGCTAACGTACTACCACTACTCCACCAACGCACGTGAACGCTAATTCTACAAAAAATTGTTACTGGTGGTTGTGGGTAATATTCCGCACAAATGGATCGGACATCTATAACCTACAACACTCACCAACAACTAGGATCGGTCGCATTTGAGGAAAACTTATATTCAGGGAAAACAATGTAGGTTGGACACAGTATGCACAGGTAGATTTCTGACTAACGTTACTTTTCCCGAGTCAAGTAACTAAATTCAAGGACATCAAGGACAAAGTTTCTTGGGTTGACAACAAAACGGTCGACTGCAACTGCGCCAAACTTCGAAAACCAAAGAGACGAGGGAAACCAGATGACTGTCAAACGACACAGCATCAAAAAAGTGAACAATTCCTCGGAACAACTTAGAATAGGTGAACACTGGCTACGACCCATATTACAATCAAGAGGAAATGCGTGTACATGCATACGCAAAAGTGAACAGAACACAGATACTGAACGCACACGCACACGCACACGCACACGAACCTGTGTGTATATATATGTACAAACAGACTTACCATGCTTGTATACATGAAAGTTCCGGAGAGGTGGCACACGATCTGAGAAAAAATGGGGGAGAAAGCGATTACAAAAATGACAGGTCTCGGTTGCATGACTGACACGAACGCGAAGTGTGCTAGTCAGCAATGTTTTCGATATATGTATACAATCTGACAAGCAGAAAAATAAGGCTGCTGTATCGCTGTCGAATCGTACGTTGTTATGCGGTAATACCAATAGTGGCTAATGAGAATTTAGTAAGTAAACAAAAGCGGATGATACACAAGTATGGCAGACAAACAAGCTGTGGATACCAGTTACTGTACATACAAAGCCTGTAGATCGTGAACACAGCAAGCCCTGAACCAACACAAAGTGCAAATAACTGCGCCTCTGAAGCTAGAACGTGCAAACTGGTGTGGAAAAGTATCGGAGACGCACGCTGGGTCAACTGCTGCAAACTCCAGGAAGGTGCTCCAACTAAGCAGGATATCAGGAAGTAAAACAATCAGATGAACAGATAACCAGCTTACCGAAGAGCATCGAACGATGGGCAAAGCATCTTTGGGCCAAGGTTCCCGTTCCCGCTAATACACGATGGGTCGCCATCGCAATCCACTACCATTTCCTGTGGTCAAAGGGAAGCTTCCTAACCCCTCTCGACCTAAGGCTGTCTTCTTGTCGTGAAAGCCAGGCTTCAGTGCTGCAGTGACCTTCCAGCTTACACTGCCTGAAACTCAGTTCCTTAAGGCAGCTGAGAGTAGCCCGACGAAGAACAGCGAGTAGCCGTACTGTGTGTTACCAGGCGGTCTGGAAATAAAGTCGTACTGTCCACCGCAATAGGTGTGAACAAAGCCAGGTGCTTCTTTCGAATAGCCAGCATTTCCACCATTACGAAGGCAGTGGTGCTACCTGCTCCCGATCAAAAACGGGATAGAAAAGCTCGACTCTAAAAACCGCACATTCGGATCGTCCAATGGTTGGCAGTTATCGCCGAATTATGCAATAAAGTCAAAAAACATATGAGCCTTGCGTGAGCCTGATTCAACCCCAGGCTGATACACAATGCGTAGCAGCATCTAGACTCAGATATTTATGCCCCATTCCCTGCGCCTTCCGGCTGGACTAGCACCCTACAGCCGAGCAGGTCAGACTATTAGCTCCGGGAAGGGCCCCTCAAGAAAACCCTAACAACCACTGACTCGCAGGGCGAACTCTAGAATCAGAGGCTAGGGGGAGGGTTCGTTATATTATCGTTCAGCTGCAACACCCTTTCGGTGCTTAGCTGCCATGCTACCCGAAGGAAGCACGAGGGCTGGGTTACTGCCAGGTTGCCCAGGCCTAGACAGGATAAGTCGAGATGCAGAGGCCGGGTTCGAACCGCGAACCTTCCCGTTAGTAAATTCGCGCTCTAACCACTGAGTCAAAGGTTCAAGGTGGGATACCTCAAATGATGCCCCTCCACCTAGGAAACCGGGGAGTATCATTCATCCTTACACCCCTTTATTCAATAACTACTCCCCACACTACAATCAACTCTTTCTGATTCTTCTATTTATTTATTTTATTTAGATTTTTTGTTTTTTTTATTTGCCAAACCGTTGCTTTGAATCTAAGCTTCTGTCCTGTGAAATACATAAAAATAAACCCTTATTAAGTTCAAAGGACCTGGTCCATATTGCTGCCTTCAACGTCCGAAATCTGTGTCAAATTAGGCAACAGGTAACTCTTACTCAAATTTTGTCCCATCTTTCGGTCGATGTATGTCGTGTCCCCGAAACACGCATACAAGACCCAAGTTCGGTCATACACCTCGAAGCGTTGGGGACGAACGCATATGTCTCTCACTTTACTCCCCGAACGTCTGATGATCTGGATGCAATGCCCCGTGGTATCTACGGGGTGAGAGTTAAGCTACGCGCCAGAGCCTTGTTGGCTTTACTGGACTGGATTGTAGCACACAGCCATCTTTGCCATTTTCGGTTGACTGGCTCGAGTAAGATCAACGCACCTAAGTGCAATAAAAGATGTTAACTTTGTGTCAACATATGCTCCGACAGGCGGCAGCTTTGGGACTGAGAAAGACAGCTTCTACTGAAATTTGTCACGACTACTCCGGTCAGCGAGATGTACATATATCGTGATTCTGACACATGATATGAATGACCAGCTTAGCTTAAGGAATCCCATCTTGGCGGCCGATTCCGGGTTGACCATCACCGCACAGAAAATGGAAAGCGACTTCTTCAATTACGTGTTGAACATGAGTTGTTCCCAGCAAACACAAACTTTCAGCACAAGCGGTCACACCTAGTTACCTGGAGGTCACTAACTGCAAACCAGCCCTGGACTCAGCTGAACCATTTGTCACTGCGTTACCGGTGAAGAGGTTTGACGGAAAATTGTCGCTCATTTAGGAATACACAACATGACTTTGGCCGCGGCACTACGCGGACTCACTTCCCCTCTGGAATATACCCGCTGGCGCAAGGCCATTTGGTTCAATACATGCAAAACGTCTCTTTAGCTGATCGACATCAAGTTTCGCCAGAAGAGCTTTCTAAACACAACGGCCAGATGTTAATAATGGTAATTTGACCGACTACTGAAAAAGGTGAAAGGAACCTTGCCCACAGCTTCTGAAACTATCTGTTACATGCTCCCCACATACATTGATTACATACAGGGGTGCCCTCTTCAGCTCCATAATCGATGTCCTGAGTCTTCTGTACCTGTCTCTATCAATTCGGGGATCGAAGCAATATCGGCGCGTTCACCCACAAACAGTGAGGACGCTGAGGATATCGTACCTCTTGGATCACACACTTTAGGAATGCAAAATATCTCAAATAACTTAAATGATTCTACTCCACAGTTCGGCATGCAATTTGTATCTCCGACGTGTAAAGTGCCACCGTAAAACTGGGTAGGATCACACCTAAACCTAATACTTACAGATGAGCCGGTCGACGTGTTCGATAAGTTCCTGTACTTGGGCAGCTCCATAAGCCCGTAGGCCAGAGAACCGTTGTGTCCCGCAGAGCCCTATGCGTCCATCGACATATTACATGGAAACGACAAGGGGGTGTTCAGTTCATGACTTAGCAACGAAGCAAGAAAGCCTTTACTGGTCAGGTCAATCACGTTGGTAACTGCCGTCTCCTTGGATGGGGACTCCGGGGCAAAACAAACCAATGGTTACCGACCGTGACAGATATGGCTGTCTTGCATCAGTGGACACTGCATCAGCGTCATCGTCCTCATTGGGTAGCTCCCTCACTCCGTCATAGACATCCCACCACCGTGTGAGAAACCATTCAGACCTCTGAGGAGAAATTTGAGTATAACACTGCCATTATTCACAAAAAACGTGCTGAGAGTGAAGCTCATGAACAGTCGAAAGACTGACAGCTTCTATCCGTCCATCCAGATTACGCTTCTCCTCGGGAGAATGTAAGTTACGGTTTCCGACTGACCAGTTCACACATCCGATCTCGCACTCCATAACGCCGTGACTCCATAACGCAGTGTTGGAGAAACTCATATATTCAAGAAGCTGCTTCAGCAAAAATGATAGTCCTGTAGTGGTAAGGCCGAAGCTGAAAACGGAAAACTCCGTCATCTCTGGCGATGCTGTAATATCAGTCTATGATAAGAGGGACGGCTTGTTCAATGATGCTGTATGTGCTGTGTTCTTATACGGATGCGAAACTTAGGCTTTTCAAGCTGAAGGCATCAAAAGACACTACTTTCGACCATCACTACCTGCTAAACAAAGCTCATGTTTGCTGAGAGTAACAGATGAGCAAAGACCGAACCCATTTGTGAGTATTCGGTAGAGGAAAGCCATGTCCTATAAGCTCGGCACTGATGCATCACCAACTAAGATCACTGGGACAGGTTTTGCGAGTGCTTCATAAACGAACGCAAAGCAGGACACTACTCAAATACACAGAAGTTGGTTGAAAACGCCCAGAAAGGGACAACAAATGAATTCAGTCAAAAGAATGAAGGACACTATCGTGAGCAGGATTATTTCGACCGTCTGATTGGGACCAAGAAAAGACAGTTGTGCTTGGCTAAATATGTTTCAGAAATGGTGTACAATCAAAATCAACGGCGTTCTCGTTGTGAATTTTCATCAGTTCTTTACCTGTCATGTTCCATTCTCACTTCACCGTATATCGCGACAGGTAGGTGTACTACCTTGTACTAGGTTTCTGTGAATAGCATATATATATATATATATATATAATCCTCCATGTTGTCCCCCTCGGAATAGGGATCTCCACTCCCAAAGGGACCACTTGTCCCGGTTCAGTCATTTGGCTGACGGTTACAGTGCCGAACCTCACACAAGCAACCGGATTATTTCGGCACTTCTAGTCCTATCGTTGTTTAACACGGTTTTCAAAAATAAGGAAACGTGAATGCCGTTTAGCATAGCGGTTGATTTCAGTTTACCTCTGCTGAGCCAGGATATTCAAAAGCCAAGTTTAGCCCTCCTGGTTACATCTGGTGTGCATCTCGGATACTGACTAATGAGCTTGGAAACGAAATTTCCGTCCACGGACATAATACAACAGATCGTGAGATGCACCAAGGAACTCGAGCTCCGTGGTAGTCGGTCCAGTTTTTCTAGTCAAAATAGTCAAAAATAGTCAATATATAGTCAATATAGTCAATATATTGAGTTCAGTCGTTTGGGGAAAGTTCAGTTATGAAGCTGCTAATAAGGCCGAGTAGACCAGGTCCTAAGCCGACCGCGACGAAACGAAAGTCATTCAGCTCAGTTGAAGAGATGTCAACTTACGTACCGTTTTTGATGACTATCAACATGCGGGTCACGGTGACGCATAAAAATAATGATGCAGGATTTTTTGCACGCTGTTTTTTGAAGGCACACTCGTAAATAATGTGTGTCTGCTTGCAAACCGTTGAAGTGCACCAGTGAAGGTAGAATACTTATTATAACCCCGAACCTCATGATACCACGCATGTTCAGTCTGTCCCATAAAAGTTTAGTGCAAGCAAACCATGGTTGATCATGCCCTGGATTAACTAACAGAACAACCTTAAGGCAAGTTATAACTGAGACCATCTTTAGGATGTGTATATATTGGCCATTTGTACAATCCATGAGCGAAAAAATACCAAAAGATCGACAACTTGGGATAGTTTCAGTCAATTTGGAACCCAGACTATGGATTTCGGCGTGCACGAATGTAAAGCGAAAGCTGATCCTCTTATTGTTTGGTTACATTTGATTACAGGGAGTGTGACAGTTGGCGGGTTTGTGAATACTGTCTTGCCGGGGAACTTAGTTTCAGCACCTTATTGTGATGTCCGTTAGGGGATGATAAACCTGAGGACTACCAGTCAAACAGCTCAAAGTAATACGAAGGGACGAATAAGATTTGTACAATATCTGCTTCAAATGGTGAGATTTCGTGAGAAAGTTAGGGATTCGGATTTCCACTTTTATTGATCGTTTTGCGAGAAACATTTCAAGCGGGATCCAATAAACGCAGAACAATGTGAAATAACTACGAATGGCAGATTTGTTATAAAATCATATATTTGATTTAGGATTAATTTGGCCATTACACAGAACTAGGAATATGGTCTATGCTTTGAATACGGACCACTTTGACCAGGTCTCACAGGTAGTCCCTATTGAAGTGGATCGCTATATATATATATATATATATATATATATATATATATATATATATATATATATATATATA
>SJOL01004228.1:9295-19583 GCA_004794785.1 Opisthorchis felineus | reverse complement strand
TATATATATATATATATCGTTCAGCTGTAACACTCTTCCGGTGCTCAGCTGCCATGCCACCTGAAGGAGACACGATGACTGGGATACTGCCCAGTTGCAGAAGCCTAGACAGGAGCAGTCGAGCTACAAAGGCTGGGTTCGAACCACGGACCTTTAGGTCAGTAAGTTGACGCCTTAAGCAGAGCTATCTCGAGCTACAGTTTATCCATACTTGTGAGCATAAACAGAAGTGTCGTAAAGAATACAAGTACTGACAGTGTCAGTTGGGGTGCAGAAAAACCTTCAGCGAAAGTCCCATGGAGAAAACTTTAAGATGAACCCCAAAATATCTTTTTTTGGTTGCATCTATTCCAAGGCACGCACCACAGCCGATTGATGACCTTGAATTGCAGTTATTCTACTGTACCATGACTAACCAAATTATGCCCATCACTTAGAGATAACGTGAAGTCAGGAGATATGTCGACAAGACAAAAAAATTGCCATCAATTCCAAGTAGTCGCATACGTTATCGCCCGATAACACTGAGAAACCTCGGGGAGGCCACAAGTAGCTACAGTTCGATGTACACGATGCAAAGAATAGCATTTTTTGAAAAGTCCAAATTGCATGGAACTGTCCGATTATATTACGGTTTCCGTCTTACGTCATTTGGTTTTTATTGGTGCGCGATTACTGCGAAATTAGTCGTGGATTGGAAAAATCGGGTATTGTTCAACCGACTAGACTTCATTAAAATATAGTCCAGGAGACAGATGAAGGGTTCACGAACCAGTGCCCGTCCCAGAGGGCTACTCACCACAACGTGAGAAGCAAGGTATTTCGCATTCTTCAACTGAAATTGACTATCTATACAACTTATGAAGAAAAATGAGCGAGGACAACTGCATTGTCATTCGTTGAGAGACTACACGCCCTTCACAGGAATCGCAAAATGTGAAGCTGCATGTTGACTGCACCGCTCATAGGCACAGTAGCTCGGTGTATGTCGGCAGAAGTTCATCAAAAGCTTAACCAAACTTGCCATCCGACCTTGTAAGAAATCCATGCTATGCGCAGAGCTGCGCAATACATTCGCGCGAATAACCCTGACATCATCATTGACAGCAACACTAGGGAAGAACACCGGTGCCTCACCGCCGTACAACCATGTCGATTTGTTTGAATTAAGGTCTTATAACGGAAAGAAAAAAGAAAGGGGACAGGGAAGGGGACCTACGGCTAGCCTAGCACAAACATCCGAGGTGTCTACACCTCCAGCACTCAGTCAGACAATTTGAATAAAAACTGACAGCATGAACGCCACTGACATCGGTTAGCCGCCATATCATTCAGCGTCTCCAGCCGACCACAGGGCGGGTCACGTTGACCCCATCCAGGAAGGCGACCAACACTAACTGCACCCAAACTTTTTGTAACACCCTTCATTCTTTTCTGCCATGTCAGATTCTGTCCACCTATTGGACTCCGAATTAGGTACAGAAAACAGTGCTCGTTTCGGTGGGCGGTAATCATGCATGCGTAGCACATGTCCCAGCCACTTTACCTTGCGGTACTGGATGTACATTTTGAGGGGATTACCCTCTCCTACACCAAAAACCCGTCTCCTGATCAGCTCATTGCGAATTCGTTGGTTCCAGCCGATTCCAACCATACTTCAGAGACATGCGCCCGAAGTGGCCAAATATCACGGCCGTAAAATACCGCCCGTACTGTAATCTGATACACGCATCCTTTGAGATCCAGTGATATGCCTTCTTGATGCTACAAGAAGGCTCAAATCGGCAAAAACAGTTCCGGCTTTCGGGATCGGTGAGTTGACTTCGTCTGTCACACTTCCGTTAGAGGTAATGCAACTTCCGAGATAAGTATAACACTCCACAACTTCCAGTGTCACTTAGTGAATTTTCATAGGCATCTTCCAAGTCTGTACGTTCTGTAGCATGAGTTTGTACTTTATGGGTGTGAAGCACATGCCAAATGACTGGATGTTCAAACGCGAGAACAAGCTCTTCTGCATACTCCGGTCAGGTGTTTGACAATCGTTGTCTCAGAACCATAGCTCGTGTGGGTTGGTGTCCGCGAATCCGTAACGAGGCAGTTAGAAAGCGAGTTTTTGGTTGTGCAACTGGTACTTCCATTGAAGAATGTGTCCAGCACCAGANTTTATTCTTTCCTTCACAATAAGGCTTTCAAATAAATCATGGTTGTACGGCAGTGAAGCATCGGTACTGAACACTGATGTCATGCTGTCGATGATGATAATGATGATGGGTCGGAGATCTGAAAAGAGGAGTTTTGGATACCTTCCAGAGTTTGTCTCATTACTTCATCACTGAAGGTGTTCAACAAAAATAAGGAAACGGACACCGCTCGTTGTAGGGAAGCTTTTGGAGCTCCGCATTCACTCTCACGCGCCCTTAAGCAGGTGAATACAAGCGACGCATGTTAATCACGAACTTTGGTGGCATAAACTGTTACGCATGCACGGTAAGGAGAACGAATCGCTCAGCGATTCGATTCACACTTAAAGTCAGGAGACACTAAGATCGTTTAGCGCCCATGAACTTTTGAAGGTCTTCAATAGTCTGGAGATCAGATAGCTGTTTACAGAAACCTTGTGGATCTGGAAAATGCAGACGACATCGTTCTCGTCTTCGAAGGGAAGAAAAAGCGCAGCCCTTTGTGGATGGACTGACAGGAGTCATGCCGCTCCCGGTATGCTCTTTACACCCACAAATTGTATGATCACGCTTCTGGACATGCAGTCACTGGATACGCCATTTACAATCCAAGGAGGTACTTGAAGTTGGGGGGCCTTTCAGGTTTCTTGGAAGTTGTATTTATTCCTAGTGTGGCACATGAAGTTAATGCACGAATCTCTAAGACTCAGGTGGCGTTTGATAACTTGACACATCTATGGCAGCAAAGCGGCATATATCCCAACCTCAAGGGATGTATCAAGCTATAGTACGGGCTGTTTTGTTGTATGGCTGACACGTGGCCTCTGCGAGTAGTACTGAGATGTCTTCCGGTCCTCTACAACCGTTGTCTCAGAACCATAGCTCGTGTAGGCTGGTATCGGCGAATTCGCAACGGGGCAGTCAGAAAACGAGTGTTCTGTTGTGCAACGGGGACTTCAGTCAGAGTATGTGTCCACCACCAGAAGCTGCGTTGGTTAGGCCATGTATTGCCCGTGCCGAATTGTCGTTTGCGGGAAAGGGTGCTGTTTTCCGTGAACAATTCAAAGTGGCGGACGGAGAGAGGTGGTCAACCTATGACCTGGCAGAGGGGCTTGAAAGCGATTACGAAAAGTCTGAGTACTGTAGGTGCGACTCGCCCTCCAGGATGCGGTCCACGTGATTACGCCTGTGCGTCACTGGAGACGCTGCGAGATACGGTTGTTAATCGATGTAAACGGCGTCCTCTTTGTCAGTTTCTATACAGAGTATCTGGAGGTCTATGTACCTTGGAGTGATTGTGGTAGGCTAGCACTAAGTCCCTTCCCCATCCACTTTTATTCTTTCCTTCACAATAAGGCTTCTAAATAAATTATTGTTGTAAGACAGCAAAAATCAGTGCTGTTGACAATGATGATGATTTCGTCAAGATACGCAGCGAACCCGTTCACAGCACATATCATGTCCATAATCCGCTGAAATATTGATGACGCAGTTTTCACTCCGAACAGTGATCGTGTGTATTGGACAAGGCCATGGTGAGCGTCAGTTGTTAAAATGTCTGAATTCCTCTTCGACATCATTTTACAAGTAGGATTCCTCCCTCAAAAAAGAACCACTGTTCGTCATTGCAAAGTGCATGGTAAAGGAACTGATTACTTTGGTCAGTTCATCCAAAAACAGTTGCGCTTTTTCTCCCCTTCGAAGACGGGCACGATGTTGTCTGTATATTCCAGATCGACAAGGCTTCTGTTAGTAGCTAAATAAACATTATAGTCTTGAAGACCTTTCAGCGCTCGTCTCATTATCTCGCCGATCACGGAATAAAAACCTTGATGGACAAAGCTGTATATGGAAGCTTTTAGAGAGCTCTTCGTATATCCTCACAGGTCCGGAAGTCTGAGAACACTCCTTGCTGAGAAACTGTTAAGGCAAATAGTCTGGCCGGGTCAAAAGGGCCTTTGAGATCCAGGAATCTAAAGTTGTGGGCCGTTTATATGAATGGCGTTCTTGTAGCATCTGACGGAGTGTGAAGATTCGGTCAATACAACCTCTACAAACGAGGAATCCCACTTGCCGCTCTTGAGTCAATGCTTCACAGGCCACTATAAGACGATGAAGGGCTTCGTTGCGACTGAATCCAAGCTGATCGCTCTGGGATTACCGCAGACTATTTGAAAATGGTCATTATTACCGATTCTTCCCAAATGTCTGGGACAGACTTTTTCCCAAATGCAAGCAAACATGTCAGACAAGAGCCGACTGAATGCTCTACCCTCACCCTTGAGCAATGCAGGTGGGAGGTCATCCGGACTAGGACCTCGATGGCGCTTGAGACAACATATGCAGTCATAAACCTCCGAAGTTGTAGGAGTTCACCGTCCAGACTTACCATCAAGGGTTCTACTTCAGTTCCGGGGTCCAAATGGGTGGAAGCAGGCGGCCACGAGAAATGCTGTTCAAAGTGTCCGGCCCAGTAGTCGAGGTGTTCTCTATTGAACATGGTCGCGCCAGTTTGGTCCTTGATCGTTTCACTCGCAGAAGGCTTCCGGGGGGGGGGCACTCGGATGGATCAATCAAAATAATCTTCGGGTATTCTCGACATTTTTCGCATCTTCAATTCACTTAGCTTCCCGTATCCAGCTGGCTTCACGGTCGGCGATAAGTTTGACCTGACTTCTGACAATTTGTCTGGCTGGATTATGCTCGGGACAAGCGGGAACATTTCCCCGAGATTCGAATAGTGCCATTGTTTTATCTGATATTCAGAGCTTGAGTGGACCTGGCAGGGCCTTGTCCACAGGGGAACTCCTATCACTGTGCAAGTACGTGGCGATCTCGTTCCAGCACGAATTTACATCCGACGGTGTAGTTGGAAGACAACCAAGAAGCTTCTGATACATTCGTCTAAATACGGGATCTCCCATTATCCCAATCTCCAGGCGATTTGCCCACACCTTACGCGGCCCCGGATAATGAAGAAAGAAGCAACTCCGGACGGGCGCGTGGTCGGAATCCACAAACGTGTTCCAAAACGACCGGAAGTCTGTTAGTGATCTGCGTAATCGGTAAGTGACGACCATATGAACCATTTGGGTCCGTGATTGGCGCGTCTTTGGAGGAAGCCATGTGGGTAGATGACTTTGGTCATTTCGGAAGTTAGTACCGCATGAAAACAGCTTAACGCCAGCACACAGCTGAAGGAGTCGTTCATCGTTGTCCCAACTTCCGAGTCCATGTGGACCACCTAACTGAGTCTCAGATGCGTGCAGCCTGCCCACTTGTGCATTCAAATCTCCGGCAACCACAATGATATCTGAGCCTTTAGCCCGGCTTAACAGGGCGTTCAAGGCGTAATAAAACCTGTCTTTGATGGTGCTAGAGGTATATTCGGTTGATGTGGAAACAGGCGCCG
Source organism: Opisthorchis felineus (assembly GCA_004794785.1). Lineage (NCBI taxonomy): Eukaryota > Metazoa > Platyhelminthes > Trematoda > Opisthorchiida > Opisthorchiidae > Opisthorchis > Opisthorchis felineus. Next base: position 13,988 of record SJOL01004228.1, on the reverse strand, counting down.
ATCAACTTCTCGCTTTTGAGATTCCTTCACAGACGTTGCCAGATGAATCGCACACAGGCGACTGCAAGTAAGGATCCTTCCGACCGGTGAATTAGGACGATACTAACCAATATACATCCTGCCTCAGCGGTATGTGGATCGCCAGGGGTGAGCAGCCAGAGGTGAGTAGAGAGTGATGGGGCAATTGGTTCAACCACTGTACTTGCATCTTGCATACTTGTTTCTGATACACAGCACACGTCAATATCAAGCGAGTCCAGTGTGAGAGCAAGAGCAGCTTGTTGTCCTGTTTGCTTCAGTGTTCGGACATATATACCAGGTGTCGGTGCTTGAATATTGAGTTCAAAATCCCTGAGGCTGTCTGCACAGAATAACGCGCAGATGTTGTGGCCAAAACCGATGCAAGATGAACGGCGTCGTCAGTCCTAACTAATGGACCTACAAGGAGAGAATTATTAATACGGTGGGGGGAGCAAGAAAGAGGCGTCAGCAGTAGCCTGTTTTCGTTTACCCGACCTGTTGCGAGTAAGGCAACCCGGCTGATGGCGCCACGCGACGGCGGATGTGACATAAGGTCGCTTTCAATTGTGCAATTCATTGTCATACGTGGTCCGGAATACTGTTATGGCGCGCAGGCCCAGATGGAAGCACGAATACCGTCCTAACCTAAAGATTTTGGCCCAACAGCCTAACCACAAGGCGGGGTTGGTTGGCGTAAGCCCGCCAGAGCACTACGCTTTCATGGAGCAAGTCTTCATACACGTTCCAACCAACGATCTGGAGAACCAGGAGACTATGCAAGTCAGACCTCTGCTCATTGACCAATCTAGTATGAGAGACCATTAGTGTCACATGTACACCCCCCAGTATAGCTCATTGGCTTATGCAGGTGCAAAAACCGTCTCATCGATGTAGGGTCGGTATCCGGTATCAGGTATCAAGTCCGTATCCCTGTCAATCACTGGTGGTCTTGAACTCCAACTACATGTTACATCCTTTGAAAACATGGATGTCCTAGACGATCAGTTCAGTGAGCCGGAGGCTCTTCCAAAGCTGACAATTTCTACTAAAATAATGCACCATATCTACAGTGGAATTTTCTGTCCCTGGTAGGAGACAGCGAGTGTGAGGACATCACGTGGGGTGTATATTTTTGTCACTCAGTCGAATGTCGGAAAATTTAAGCTGGAAAGCCATTCCACGGAAAACTCAGAGTTTATTCGTTCTGCGTTAGGGCAATCACAGCCATGTTGCTCTGTTTGCTTTATATTGCACATCTTAGAATGTCATCGTTTCAGAGAGGCTTGGTAAACAATCGGTGGATTTATTGGATTGTTTACCAAACCTCTCTGAAACGATGACTACCCAATCGGTCCCAAACATTTTCCAATCTTAGAATGTCATTTTCAAGAATTATCCGAACGCGAACCGTGGCCAGATCGCAAAATGGATCCAGTCTTGAGCCCACAAAAAGGTGAATAATATCGGGCAACTCGGATAAACGGACTTGGTCCCCTCATACCACCCAAAACAGGCGTAAATTTTTTACACACTCAAATTATCAGTAAAGAACTTTCTGCCATTTGTGGCTTTTAAAATCACCCACTACCCTTTTACGCAATAATGGCTCAATGTAAACTATCCGGAGAGTTATTGACTATAAGGAGTAGGTGTGAACGACAATAAAGGTCCGGATTGTGTTTGGTGGTGCCCAGAACAAAAAGGCTTGTTCTGGCTGGCAACCTCCGAGTTACCCATTCATGGTGAGTTGGGCGCCCATGGGTATCTCAGACTGCCCATATGGCTGGCTCATGGACAACAATGGGCATCTTATAGTGGCAGGGTTCTACCCGACATCTATATCACGTTATCACAACGCCACACACGACTTGGTGCCCTGTTCGTATTCGGTCATCGTTAAATCCTAAGTCGCGCTCCCCCTTTGTCCAGATCTTTTATTCCCGACGCCCGTGGCACGTTCCCTAGAAATTCCTGTGGATGCGTTACAAACGTCTCATCGAGATGGCGTGCTACAATCGCACACTGGAAGCAAATTCCCGGCAAACAAGGGGATCATCTAATGCCAACTATGGAGGACTTTCTAGAGGATATATCTTGCAAGGATTCCGAAGGGTACAGGCAGCAATGATACCGTCTGTTTTACTCACTTCATGTGCGATATGCGGACCAGGGAACAACATCATTCCTCATAGGCGATTATCGCCCCAACCAAGGCGCTCATTTGCCGATGAAGCCAAGCCATTCCTCCTGAGGCTAACCTAAATCTAGTCCAGCCCCAAAAATGCACCAGTCATCCCACCAGCTACATAGGCTGCATCCATTGAACCACAGCCAGCAATATTGGACAAAATTAATCTCCATGCATGTCATGGTTTAGTGCGCAGTCACCATTCACTAGCACGATTACCAGTGTACAGCCCGAGTGCTCTTATCACAATTTTGTAGGTAGCCTTAAAATGGGAAGGTTGGACTGAAAGCATGAGCGGTAAGTCATGAAGATCATGTTGACGCTGCTAGCGCAGACACGGTGCGTCACGCAAATACAGCGTCCGCGCATCCAGTCGCTGTTGCACAGCGCACCACCCCACCAGGTTCCCAAGACAGGATACGCGACAAAGAATCCAGCCGGATTTTACCAAACATTTGGTGAATTAGCAGGGCTGGAGGACAAGTTACTGGATGCACCCGGTTTGGTCCCAATCGGATATGTTACCTGGGGAGTCATAATAAATGCATGCCATATAAATGTGCTAAAGACGAACCGACAGATGGGGTAACGTGATCACTGGCTAGAGCCAATGACGGCTTAGGACTATTTACTCACCCGTTTATCCCCTTGTTTTGTCCAGATAGATGTGGCACTGATATTCCCTCGCCTGTAGAATGATTATCCGACTTTGTACTACTGTCCGCGGATACCAACTGGGAGTTCACATATATAGCGAGAAACATACCCACGAAATAACTTTCCCGTTGAAGCATGGAAGACGAGCGTCATCCTCTGTTATTTCCTCTTTAACCACTCTGTGAGTATTATGCATAAAGTCAAAGTGAACAAACCCAAAATCTGCGTCAAGTGACTTGAAGAAAAACTTGTAGTTGGGACGATTAAGAGCATTTTTAAAATCCCCAAGCGTTACTGCGTTTGGTACAACCGGTATTTTCACCAAATAGGGAGTTTCTTCATCGTCTATGTGATATATAATTTTTGTATCTTCCATTTCACCGAAACCAGATGTCCGGTCTCATGGGGTAACACGTAGGAACAAGGCGACTGCCCAGGCTACTCCAGGCGCCAATTCGATTCGCCTGAAACGCAAGACGGGTGGGGTGTAGTGAATATGACACTTTTATTGATGAAAGAGTCTTAGAGTCGAAAATGGCATATAACCGTATCCGCCCGGTTTCCACAAACCGAATAAGACTTAAGAACGGCATATAAACATTTCTCTCAACAGATATCCCGAGTCGGAAATTAATTGACAGAATATACTGTCAACACAAATAAGCACACGAGCACAGATCTAGGATACTATTATGCTCGAGAATTCACATGTGCTTTCTTCTTCCAGTGAAGTAGACACCAATCTCTCATTTGTAAAATAGTACTCTTTCACCGATTCCTTTCGTATCGCCCGAAAGTGCAAACAAAGGAAACGATTTCATCACCGTTTTCGCTTCGGTATCGATTTTCGTATCTAATATTTCCACTCCGTCGCCATTCAACCATGTAATTTTTTAACAGAAAATATCAGAATAAACCATTTATTGTTTACAAATTCGGGAAACAACAATTTTTTAAATGTCACACGGCGCAGTGGTGTCAGAGATTAGCCAATCAGAATGGCAGTCGCGTTACAGGCACATAGTTTCAATTCTGCCCAGGGGATTGAATCTCGCCAATGAGAGCGCCCAGTTTTCCGTAACGTGAATGAACAGAGATTTAGATCAGTGTCGGAACCTGAGTATATAGGGTTTTTAAAAAAAAGGCAACCGACTGATGACAAAACGACAACAGCGGAACGTAAGATGGACTGATCTTCAGTCTCCCGATGTGGAATGGACCGCTTTTCGGGGCACGGATTCACTGACTGATACACAGGATCGAGGCTTTTGCCCAAGATTCCCGGGTCGGTTTTGTTCTTGTCGTTCAACGGCTGTCGTTCACCTGAAAGGCACAGGCGAAAAAAGGGTGTAGTACCACTCTTCAGGTTCTCAGCGCAATCACAAGGACTCACATAAAAAAGCGCCTGAAAGTGCTTACAACTGGATACTAGATGCAGAGTGAACAACCGTCGGAAGATGGTTATTCCACGCACCAACTACCCAAAATGAGAAAAATTGTCTAAAAAAAGTGTGTGCTCTGAGCTTGAAACTCTTCTCACCATGTCCCCGCCATGTGTTTCCTTGGTCAACGGTGAAAACCCTGTTGGCCAAACCTTGTTCAAACAGAGCATAAGTAAGAATTAGGTCCCCTCGGAGGTGGCGATAGTCGAGGGGAGACATATTTCGTAGTCCTCGGATTTAAGGCCGGCAACCACTTTCGTAGCAGCTCGCTTGACACGCTCAGTGAGGGTTACGTCCTTCGTGCGCCCTGAGTAGACAACTTGGTTGGCGTATTCAAGAAGCGGTCTGACGTAGGCCCCATAGAGTATTTGGAAGTCCATGCGAG
>SJOL01004217.1:262787-303812 GCA_004794785.1 Opisthorchis felineus | reverse complement strand
TTGCAGTTTGCAACAGTAGACGGAATGCACAGGCCAACTAGGGGTTCTGAACACATATCAAACTGCTGGAAACTCTTCGGCACATATTGCCGGTTTATCTTTTTCGGGAGTTCATCAGCTAGGGACACTTCGACAGCAGACTGTGCAATTGGATAAATACACTTATTTGTAAATTAAATTGGTATTAACTGAATCTCAGCTGCATCTCGTCTGTGTTATTCTCCAACTGAATGTACTGCACCTGATCCTCCACATTTTTCATTACCTTAGAAGTAGTGTGTCCTACCTAGAGAGTATACTTCGAGATTTCGAATATCGTACCAATTGAAGCCTGAGACAGCCTTCATGCGGCACATGCATTCGAACAATAACAAAAATGAGAGATTCAGCTGAGATTCAGTTGGCTTTCTCGTTAACACCAGGTTAAATTGCAAGTAAACTGATTTCGCCAATTACTTGATACTCTTAGTTATGCCGGGAGGCAATACTGTGGTTGAATTCGAGAGAGTTCATGTTTTGGCGCAGAAAACTAGATATTTATGTTAAAATCACTGTTGCTTGTGAACTTTTGTTGCATACTGTGGTTGCAAACTTTTCGTCTTCGGTCGAGGTGACATCGTCGATGTATTATGAGGGTTCAACCGAATTGCCCAACACGTCGAACAAACTCGCGAACATCATTACGATCTATGCTACCGATGTTATCACGTTGGGAATTCAATAAGTAACGGCCAACATCCGAAGGAATTCAACAGTTGCGGACGGATTTAAAACTTCTGTGTGGGTGGTCGTGCTCTTTTTTCTTAAGGTTATGCAGCCTTTGATGTAGTCCTCGGCAAAACTCTCTTAGTCGGTAAGTTCCTGAGTCTGAAAAACCTAACAAATTAATGTAGGTCTTCTGAAGAGCCAGTAAACGCCGGAATCCGGAACTGCTCAATTGAGAATAGTGGTGGTGTATCATTTATAGCTGGACGTTGTGCACCATGACTCGACTGGAAAATCAGACTTATAGTCAACCCTTTCCACCAGGAGCCATTTAGAATTCTTCTTTTATCTTCGTTTACGCAGTGGCCACCATTTCTTCACTATGGATTTACCAGCACTGGAACCCCATCTGTTATGATGTAAATCTCGAACCTCCGCTTTATGGTGACTGTACTTCATTGAAAATTCGTGGACTGCCCGTTACTGGTGATTCTCAACATGGAAGAAACAACTCTACCCGCATTTTCTTTATTGTGCCTTCTTCCATGAAACCACCGGACTAGTGCAATGAACTGCCCTCAACGAATAGTCAGTTTTACTACTCACCCTCTTTTGTCTTTAAGAGGGAACTGCAGCTTGTAGCTGAAGCACCGCTTGTCAGCTTGTTAACATAGGTTGACATGGTAAGCTCCGTATTAAATACTCGTTGTGTTGGAAAAAAAGTTAGTCGGATGAAGACCCTACTTTCTCCACGCCAAATAATCTGCGGCATTTGTATGTAGAACTGATGTGGTGTGAAATCCGGAACTGGTACTTAGCTCATGACTGTTTTTGAAACTCACGCTCTTTAAATACTGGGTCTATTTTTCTGCACTATCCTGGATGATTTTCAGCCAATATCTTTCGGTCGTTGCGCTAAATTCCTCTTCCGCATCTACAGGAAACTGTGAGCATAGTGGAAGGCAATCCATCCCGTTTCCAGCTATCTGAAAAGGATGTTGCTGCAAGACGTCAATTTTTGAGCGAAACTCGTGACATAGTTAACTCCGTTAAATCTCAGTTACAAGATTCTGGAAAGCGCGAAGTCAACGGTTCTCCTATTTCGTTTAAAGTTACAATTGCCAGGCCATTCACTAACGGCTCAGGTCCGAATAGGTGAGTTTTCGGTTGAGTTTTTATACTTCCGGGGTCGACTGTCTGATTAGGCACGACCGTTACTCTCGTTTCGAATGGCAGTGAATGGCTTGTAGTTCGGTATAAAAAATTCCTCAGCAGAAAACTGCAGCAAATAAGTTTTCTCTGAATCACTATAGATGTCGGTGTTGCCTGCTAGATGAAGGCAACAGGCAGATAACAAATCCTTTCGTATAATTCACTACCCAAATGGCATTTAAACACAATTCGTCTTGATATCGTGAAAACTAAGGTATCTAATGAGTATTTCTCAACATTATCACTATCAGGCCTTGAAGCCTATGACAAACCACTTCAGCATCGTTGATATTAATACAAACAACCGCAAAGTGACGGACCATTCACTAAGAGTGACTGCAAGGTCTTTACAGATTATTCGGAGCGAGAAAATGATGATCCTTTGGAAACTGCCTTAATAGTGCGGAACTGAGCAGGAGGTACCAGATGTTTTTGTCGTGTACTCGAAAAACCTTGATTTACTGAGACACCTGAACTCAAGATACCTCACCGATCAGGGCTTGGAGCCACTGACCTGAAGTTCGTTGCTTCGAGCCCAACCCTGCCTTTTCGATTGCTCCTCGGTAGGCTCGGCTAACCTAACAGCATCCCAACCTTCGTGATTTACGGCAGTTATGCATGGAAAGGATCGAAGGATTACTATTCTTTCAAGAAGAAAGCGGATCCTGCCATGTCGGCCTGTACGCCTCAGCATCTCACTGGTCTATGCTGGGGGACGTCCGCAAGACGCTCGCATAGTTTCCTTTTGGTCAATGGTTAGAGGCTGGGGATTAGAACATGTGTGGTGAAACCATAATACCGTAGCACTTTCCATCAAGCGACGTTGCCTTGCCCTCGGACTTTCGGACTCCCTGATGGTATCCCACTCTGCCTACAAGCACGGTTCTCACGGGCAGAAAAAAATGCATGCAACACCGGCCGTCGCGTGGTGTCATTAGGTGGGTAGCTGTGTTTTCTGTATGCAGCGGGACGGGAAAACAAGTATATGCCATCACCGACGCCTCCGTTGTTTCCCTTTCACATACTTTTTCTCCCTCTACAACCCCACTAATAATACACTCCTTGTAGGCCCCTTACGACTGACAACCCCATTCGTCTTGCCTCGGCTTTAGTTGCGTCATATGTGACTCAGTCGTGCCACCCACCTCACATACCTGGAAATCAATTTTCATGCATCAGTTCCAGGTTTACCGGGTTGCCTTTAATGTTCGAACTTTGAAGCCGTCAGGACAATAGACTTTTTTGCACACTGTGCGTCGGAGACAAGACTTCAAGGTCCAAGCACAATCATCGGGCCAACTTCCCTATCGCTCTACCCTCCCTTGCAGCTGTGTAACTCTGGCGACTCAGAGGCCGTCGGAATGGGCTGTACAAGAGTCGGCGTCGTTCTAAGTCATCGGACGGAAGGTTCCTTTTTGGGCTGGACATCGGTTGCTAATCGTTTCTGTGCTGTTCTTCTAGAAGCCTGTGTGAAGGAGTCTCACAAACGAGTGTGATACAGGATATGTTACATCACCCCGGGGGGCGCTCTTGCTTCACAAGGCTCACGGTTTTTCGGGGGGCATGGAGCAGTACATAAAACATAAGCTTAATAACCGGAGTTTACTATGTACTAGGAATTTGGTACTTCGAAATCTTCTAAACGAACGTCCATAGGGTAGTTTTTTGGGAAACCATGACTTACTTGACTTTCCTTATTTTTAATGAACATCTGAGTGAGAGAGAGAGAGACCGTTATCTAAAAGGTTGTAGATGTGGTTCCAAGATTGAAATCTTGGAACCAATCTTTCCAATACCTTCGGTCGGTGCATTTATTTTCTATGACAAACTCGGAATGCCTCAGTAGTTGTTATTCCCATGAGGTCACCATGGCTGCACGAAAAATGATTCTCTGGGACAAATTTGTGAGACAACTAAACAGCAAGATGTGGATGAGCATTATGTGTTCATTTGGCCGAAAAGTAGCGGTTCCGTGAAGAAAACCTGAATGTGACGTCTGAAAGTTCCCTGCAACGTGCGATATCCACAGCAAGCGATAAAACAAGCTGTTCATGTATGCATTCGTTGTTATGGTCACTGTATCTCGGGAGCTGATTTCACAAGGTGTGTTTAGGTTCCACAATTTAGATCTGCAGTTCGCATTTCTTTACCTGCAGTGATATTTCACTGGTAAACCCAGAGCGATCTCTACAGACGCCAATGAGCGAAGATTGACATCATGTTGGGCTTTCTTGATCAGGAATTTTCCGGATTGTGTACAGGCACTGCTGTCTGGGTAGGAATCGATTTCGTACCGTTCTTGTAGACCAATTTAATTATTTACGCTGAACGGCACGTCCGCTACAATAATAGATTATTTGTTTCAAAATCGAGCACTCGTTACCTGACTTGCGCGTTGGTTTGTAGCAACCGTTATTTGCTGAAATTCACTTTTTCTCAGAGACCCTGTCAGTCTACCTCTCCGGACAACGGACACCCGACCAGTCGCATTTCCTGTTCCCAGTGACCCACTCACAGAACAAAAACATTTACTACGTCAACAGGATGAAAGAATTGATCAGATCGGAGCAAGCATTTCCACTTTGAAGGGCATGTCCCGTCGAATAGGGGACGAGCTCGAAGATCAGGTTGCCCTGTTGGATGACTTTTCCAATGAAATGACCCATACAGAAACAAAACTAGATGCGGTCACGAAGCGCACCGCACGTCTGTTGCATTTGAGCACTAGTCGAAGACAATGGTGGGCTATCGGCTGTCTTTCTGTCACCCTGTTTGTCATCCTTATTTTACTGGTTGTATTGTGATAATGCTGTCTTTGCCAATGTCGATTGATGACTGCAGTAGACGCATGAATATCCATCTGCTCGCCTTTATTTAGGTGGTGCATTGTCTACAGGCCTCCCTAACTAATGTCGTCTCCACTGTCTTTCGAATTTGTGCTTGTCCATCGTCTCTGCGCCTGTTGCAGAAGTTATGTTCACTTGCATTACTATGACCATGTTTTTGACTACGTGGCTTTTCATCATTCCATTTCCTCCTGATATGAGATCTCATACTAGACTTGTTTTTTCTGCTATTTAAATCGGTGATTGAACGCATCAGGATTTGGTGCTAATCACCAATGCCCCAATCACCGGGGCATTAATCATTGTGCTGCAGTAAACCCCCGGAAGAGACCCATTCAAAGTGAGACCACTCCTCTGGAGAGACCACAACAGCCTCTCACGTGAACCGAAAGTCCAGTGTGTAATTACACCAAAGAGAGGTCACTCTCAAAAGGAGCCGACAAGAGTAGTCCTTTGCAAGTAGTCCCACTGCCCCCACGGGTAGTGGGGGCATTTTGCAACTTTTCAGGAGGACTTGTCACTTGGTCGTGCCTTCCGGGTTCAGGGCTTGCGAACGTAGCACTCGCAACCGTGGAACGGCTCGGCCCACCCAAGAAGGATCTTGTGTGAGGCTTATGGACATTAATTGCTGGTCCTCTGCACAGTGCAAGTCGATGAGAGCCACAGCTGGCTGTTTTAGTTTGCAGCCGATGGCCAAACAAAACGGCGGCCTCGACAAATACACGCATTTGCAAATCAATTTGGTTTTCACGAGAGACTCAACTGAATCTCTCGTTTATGATTTTCTTCAACGGAATGTGCTGCACACAGGTCGAAAAGTTTTCAGCAACCTTGTGGGTAGTTTCCTTTATGAAAACGGTGGCCTCTTTGCATACATGATTGTACCGGAGTACAATTCACTAAGAAGAAATTCTATGAAATTTCCTGTAGTCGTGTTCGATGATTTCGGCAACACGTGAACCACTGTCTGGAAACTTGTTAGGATCATCTTAGGGTCGAAAGTGTTGATGTACTGTTTGTTGTTCATGCCCGTCATCTACATACCGGTAATTTAAATTGTTCCTGCTTGTGTTGAATACTCATCCAAACATAGGCATCACCTACTTAATTTGTTATATCGACACTCCTTGTTTTCAGATCTAGCTATCCAACTATGAATCGAAACCACAACAAGGGAATATCTGTATAACATTTTTTTACGGATTCCGAGGCAAAGCACCCGTAAAATATCTCAAATGCAGTATAACTGGCTTGTAAAGATTGCCATTAAGTTAATGAGCGTGGTAGAGGTGGGTACACTTACTGGGCTGTGAGCAGGGCGACAAATCGCCGAAATTATTTGTCTACTGAAAAGCAATCAGTAGACAAGTTGGTAAGTATTTCAGCATGAGCGACTGAAATCCTAGAAAGACTGGGTAAGTGCTGGAAAGATGGTGGATTCCGTAGCCGGTTGTACACGATCTGTTACGGGTGCTGGAAGAATCACTGTTTCTGGAGCAGGTCAGTGCATTTCTAGAGATAAAACTCCGTAGCCAGACGAACGTGCGCATGCATGTGTTCGACGGGGGGAGAATCGATTGAATGTATATCTACCCTGCAGTCTCACTTTTGTGGATACAAATCAACAGTTATATAAAAAGCATGATTGTACAATGATGACCCCAATCTTGTGAATCTCTTAGTTTTCGGGTAAAGAATTATGGGTCTTCAGTCCTGCATACACATTCAGCTAAGAAGTTGAACCTGTTCTGGATGAATTTGTTTCTGCAGTATGACTCTCAGTCGTTGGGAAGGTTTCTTGTGTTTGGGCGAAATTCCGTGAAGTTCCGTGATCGTCAGGTCTTCCGGCAACTCCAGAGAAACGGTGTGAATTGGTCATCATTTCTAGTAATGGTTGTATTTGCTGCTGATGATGTGGGTAAGGTCTGGTTTGCAAGTAAGTAGGATAATCTCCGGTGTATACAATGGACTGTGAGGAGGGATACTGAGTGTAGCTAACGCTCGGCAGTTGCCTTTCCTGAACTGCCTGTAACCCCACTGTACCAGTTCCTCCTGCTTGCCCCCAAGAAAAAATCGAGTTGAGTGCAGATCCTGGATGAATATTTGGCAACCACGGGTTGTGCATAGTGGGCAGTGTATCCGTCGGCTGCATCACAACCGGATTGTGCTTTAGTATACTGTCAGATCCATTAACAGTTGAAGGGACGGATAGACTGAGAAAAGACTGAGCGGAACCTGGAAAAATTGTGGCACCGTTTGGCACTGTGGGCCTGAGCATAGAGGCGTTACCCACGAGTGGTTCAAGTGGTCGTGGTACGTCGTACTCGTGACTACCTGTCCCGCTATATGTGTATTCGGGCATTGGCCAGTACGCAGGATTCGGGGGTGGTGTCACGGAATTACGATCCACCGGTGGAGCTGGAACATTGGTCAACAAAAGCGCTTGTGGTATGGGATGTCTTCGTACGGGTATAGTGGATGGCCCGGGTGTTGTGTTGAGGCCGTTGGTTCCTGAAGTCAAGAGTGAAAAAGCTGAATCACAGTTCAGCGTCTTACTAAAATTGGTGTCATGTAGGATGGAACGTTCGGTTACGGTATGTGAGTGTCCAGAATTTAGTAGTGTGACTGCCTCTTTGTTAGTCGACAGATTGAACCAGCCTTTCTTTGTCTTACTGTTTTGCGAACTCCTATGAAAGTCCTTTACCGGAAACTGAGGGAACTGGCAGAAGCAATGTAGAAAGTGTGTGACAGAGTAAAGCAAAGCTAGCGTGACAATGAAGGTGCCAAATACAGCACCTAACAACTGGAGTAAAGAAAATCGTTCAGTGAAGAGGTACTCATAGGCCCCCGCTGTAGTGCTAACACCAAGTGTTGATTCTGCTCCCACAGGTATGAGCTCACTAGTCGATCGATTATGTACTGTGACTGCCACTGAGGTATCTTGTACGGTGTAGGAGTCGATGACGGTAATGGGAGAGAATTTCGACGGCCCATGGATACGCACAACCACTTCGTGCACTCTAAGATTGGACATCACTTCACTGATATCTTGACTCGGTACTTGCATGCCGTTGGAACCGAGGCGATCAATGGCGTCGAATACATGACCGGGGCTACGTGCTCGTGGACTGTCATCGTTCCACACTGTACAGGTGAAATTCTTTGCTACTGGTTCTTTCAGGCTGACGTTCAGTGCAATGCTTCTTTCAAATAGTCTGGTGGGGTTAGATGTTTCAACTGTACCGTACATTCGACGCTCGCTGTGAGAATAATAGGATGGACGTTGGTTCGGTGTATGTTGTGTAACGGCGTCGAGTGTCTTTTGAAGCTTGTGCCCGTTTATACGGTACGTCCACGCTAGGCTAGGTGCTGGTTGTCCCTGCCCAATGCATGTAAGTTGAGCATGATCCGCTTGGTTTGTCAACAAGCTAATATCTATTCCCACAATCTTCGGATTCGGACAATAAAGCCTCCAGCTCTGGGGCAGTGGCTTCCCGAGCAACTCTGGTGGACTGCCACAGGTCAGGTTGAGTTGGTACATTCGCTTTGTACCTGATGTAGATGGACGTTCAATTGTGGTGGTTAGGGGGTCAGGTTTGATTTTCGCCCGGTTATCCATCTTGTTTGTTGTTTCGTGTTGGTGGGCATATAGCTGTTCCTCGAGTAGCCTCGATAGCCAGAACAGTTGACAGTTACAACTCAGTGGGTTGTCTGTCAGATCAATGGAACCCCAGTCGTCTAAGTTAACAGGGGATGATTCTGCCGATGAGGTCCATGGCCTAATGAGTCTCTCAAATCTCGGATCCAACCAGGTTATCTGATTGTGCGAAAGCCCGAGCTGCTTTGGTTTTGCCTCAGCGATGGTCTCATAATCCACCTCTTGTAACTTACAATTTCTCGCTGCCAAATTATTCACCTCGGAACCGCGAAAGGCACCTCGACCAAGAACCAAACCAGAGTTGTCTGTCAATGCGAGGAGGTTCAAGTGAAGACCACTGAATGCACCGGGTTGTATCAGTGTGATTCGATTTCGGGACAGATCCAATACTCGAAGTTGTCGCATGGCTTTGAACGTGTCTGGATGGATCTGTACAAGGTTAAAATTGCTAATTTCAAGATATGTCAGTGTTTCGAGGCCGGTTAGGTTAAATGCAGTTAGGTGCCCGTTGTGTTGTGTTCCGGACTGACTGATTCCAAGAATGCGAACTTTTGCCAGATCTGGAGGTATCTGTTGACTGTCCAAAGGCAGCTGTGGCACCGATGACTGACAGAATAGAACTGGTCTTTCGTTTTCGGTTAGCTGCATGCACGCTGACACAGTAACTCGATTATGACCAAATACCATTGTTGTTATCGTCAACAGAACAGAGAGAATCGACGCCATCCTATGATGAGTGATGAGATTCCTGGAAAACGTGAGCTTCAGTTGCGGCTTTCAGCAGCTTTGCACACTTCTAGCGTTGTCGTGCGGGTCGAGGCTGCATAAGGAAGCGGAAAATGGAAATTGTTTAGTGTGAATTAGGCATATGAGACTTGTGGAGCGCTAATCCCCTACCGAATACAATTTGTCTTGTAAGTGAGTGAAACCGTGAAATCGTAGAAGAGGGGTAATGGAAGGAATAGTGTGGGTAAGGATCGACTTACCAAAGAAAATAAGCGGTGGCTCAAACCCAGTTCAACTTTAGTGTCGAGAGGGTCGACCTTCCACCACCTGACAGATTATGTCATCGCGATTATCACTGACTCCGAAATTTCCCCTTTATGTGAACCACATTGATTCAATACGCCAAATCACTCTCAAGGGTTTTGTTCAAACTCCACTTTCTCCCATTGAGGAAAACCCTGATCCTCTAATTTTAACACAAAGGTTTTGCATGAATTATGAAGTAGACCTGATGCAAGTTGCCTCCGATTTGCCACGTTTGTGTAAATTGGGAACACTTGTTCATTTTGTACGATTTCGAAGTAGAGGTACCGTCACACCTTTCATTTTTTCGGTGCCTAATGACTTCAGTTATTGTTTCCAAGCTTCAAAGATGAAACTCAGGTTGTTCAGATGTAGTTGATGGCGGAATTTGTAAAATTCACGTACACATCACTCTCATTTGAACAGTCCAAGCGCCACCAGAATAGGTGCGCCAGGAGCAGCGCAGGACTGTTCAAACGCTGCGCCCGTGAATGTGAATATTTCAAGTGCATTTGGTTGGCTGCACACAAGCATGGTATGGAGGAAGAGCAGTCTGGGATGCACACTTCTGACACGGATATTTACGCCGTCGTACAGTTCTTTGTCTTCCTAAAATCCCTCAGTACCTGAGAGCTTGCCGTAAAGGCATGAGGTGCAAATATACTTATCTTAAAATGTATGAACCACATTAGGACAACAATTAGTACATTGCACAGAGGCGAAATCAGCCCATCCGACGAGACCGGTTGTGGAAAATTAGGAATCGAAAACAGGCGCTGTCAAGATACCGTCTCGTTCCTTTTCAGACGTCATCCGGTTTCTAAATAATTCCTCATGCAACACTACCAGTCATTAGTAGTCGATAGAACAATGTGGAAAACTGTTAAAAGAGGGAGAGAGCACAAACACTAGGTGGTGATTTCGATTGCTTTTGGGTATGTAGAAGAGACGAGACGGATAATCTTGCTTACGGACCCAACTACGTATAGTGCAAACGAAAATATAGAGTTCCAGTCAGAGTTTTTCTCTGTTAATTCCATATATAACCGGATCTGTGTTCAATATTACCTTGTGTAGATTGTTCAAAGCTTGTTTATGAGAAAATCCAAACGCATAAAACAACTTACTGCCGCAAGTTAGAACTGCATTGATTTGCATCAGAAGCTTTATAAGACGTTCAAAGCAGTCAACGGTAATATAAAAACACGGGCGTTCTGCCGTACTGCCTGTCACAGCGTGTGCTGTGGAATCGTCAATTAGGAGATGCCAAAATGTCCAATATGGAAAGAACATCACTGGTAATCGCCTTCTCAGTCCATAATAAACCTTGTTATTGGTGAACGGTAAAGTTCCGCCAGTAACTGTGTTCGCCTTTGGTTCAGAAGGTTTTATTCGGTTATGAAAACAAACAGTTGTCTTGGATTTTGATGGAAGTCGTCCACAAAGTCAAACACAGCTGACGCCCAGTAGTTAAGACAGCGGATACACGCCACATAAAAAGTGAGTTGTATTGTTGGACGTGATAACGCATGGCGTTCAACCGTTGCATTCTGACCAAAGTGTACGGGAATTGTTACCCCAGAAAACCTGTTCTTGTGTGTGTGCGTTTCTGTATTTGCGTCATCCATAGAAACTGAGCCAACTAACAGAGTCCTCAGTAGATAATCAGATAAGAAAACCACAACGGTCGAATGGCAGTCGTTCCTACAAGTTCAAACTAGTCGTGTTGTTAGATTACCAGCTAAGTTGACGAATATCAATTCACTAAACTAGTGGAACTCTTCTATCTGAGTTCACCTGGATTTAATATTTTGATACCAAAAAATATGCTTATCTAACTGCTCAGACTTGCTAGTGTTAATCCAAACATCGGTACGTAAAAGTGAATGACTGAGCTCCGACCGTGGCTAGATTTGACCTGGTAAGGTGGCTACTCGGAACAGGTTTCATCAAGAAACATGGATTATCGAAATTTTTAAGCCGTTTGTATTGCTTCGGGCTAAAGCATGCACCATTCTTGAGACTTTGTGCTAGAAGGCCAGCTTAATACGTCTCTGAGCAAAACAGTCGGCCAATGCAACTACAGTTGGATGAAGAGGTTCCCGTAGGGAAATATGAGTGCAAACGGTGAAGTCAAATTTGTCTGATATGGTCATCAGCATCGGTACGTGATCCACCCAGAAATATCCGAATGCAGGACATTTCCATCGGGTTGACTGTTCGACTGAACTGGGCCGTTTCCGTATTTAAATTTATCTGGAGATCTATTACCACCTCGATAAGCATACCAAGTGGAAGCCAGCTGACTAAGGCGACGATCATTCAAGAGCGAGACCTTGCGTACCATTCTTCCTCGAACAGGCGGGCTTTCTGCAAAATGACGACGGATCAGTCGTATTCAAGTATTGTGGGATTAGACAATCACGGGACAGTCAAATTTCAATTCAGGAGCCACATGATGACCGAGAAATTCCTATGAGACACGATTCTTAGTTCGAGTTCATGTTACTGATAGTCGTTCACTGGTTGGGTGAGATTTTCACCACTGCGTGTATGTGTAAACACAGAGGTAACGTGATTTGAGTCCACATTTCTGTTACAGTGTGATTTTACGTATCAACCCCGTGCTTCCCATTGATTGCATTCTGGTTATGCACCAAACAGATATACTAAACGAACCGCTTTTTTCGTTATTCCGAGAATGTCCAAGAACGAGGTCGGGACGGTGTGTGGCCGAAGGTCTATACTGACTGGAAAGCTGAAGCATATTAACACTGCTCCCGGTCGGTCATCTCCAAATGGGCCCATTTACATCAAACAGGTAATGCAGCGATCTCTTCAAAAAGTGCTCTGGAATGTGGATAATCCATCTAAGATAACAGAAGGTCAGTCGATTGGCTTGCAGCCCATCACGTGTTTGCCTCAAGCAAAGGACTGTCACCTTTTGCTCGGTAGGTGTCGGGATAAACGCCTGCTAGCGATGAGCTTGCTTGGTTTTGGAAATTACATCGTCTACCATCAAATAATGCCTTGGTCCGGAAGCGATGAGAACGACCATCCATTTGTTTTGCCTTGGTTTATCTCGAAGAATTCTATTCAGTTATCCTGAGCTGCCAAAATTTTCGGACAATGGTTGAAAATTATCATCACAGTGTTGTTCGACTAAGAGAGAGGGGGCTGCCTTTTTGTCCAAATAGTCTAGACTACTCGAGAGTCATAAGTGCCTTCGTTGTGCGCATGCGGACTATGATTATTATGGAAATTCTCTCAGCCCCAAGACCCGAAAATCCTCATAGACCGAGAGGCTTCGTCTATTCCTCACCGACTGATTTACATATTCTTCATTAGAAAACTAATCGCCAAATGAAACGACGGTCAGATATATTCCCTGAGTTGTCCGTAAAAGATTGGTAACGTATAAATGGTGCGTGGCAGGTGGCAAGTATTTGCATTTAACCATACGGTTGGACCAATATTCACGTGTACGGTGGTTAACCGTTGTGAGCAATTATCAACCACGGTGTAGTACTTTTGGGTTATTCAGATGAGTTTTGAGGGCAGTTAGAAAGCCAGGAATAATAGCAATTTTGTGATGAGTTAACGCAACTCGTTCACTGGACGGTGAAACTGAATATTCAGTTTCTGATATTTGATTTCAAGCACAAAAACTGAAAAAACTACAAGTAAATCAGTACACAAACTGATGAACTGAAACCTTTGGTAGTCCTTTACATGCAGCCTTATAGGTTAAGCAAAAATCGAAATTGCAGATTCGAAGTCTGTTGGGGGGCGTCCGTTATGACCAGATCAGACTAATGGACGTCGCGTGCTAGCTTGAATTCCATGGCTGATGAGGAATGAGGATGATCACTTTGGGCAATGACTCCCAGGTTAATGATTCTGTGAACCTCCTTCTAGTGCAAGCTTTAGGAAGCTGAGTGAAACGTTGTATAACCCACATCCAGTTCATCTCATTCATCTAGTCAATCTAATTCAAAAGAATTTGGATGCCACACCCTATTCGTTCACGTTTATGTTGGATTTAGCGGAGGTACCATTCGGCTGTTGCTGATGGCGTTCACCGCCAACGACTCAGTATTCCGTCAGCGCGAGACCCTCCTGTTCGGAATTGGCATGGCATAGCATACATACACATCACGACTCTCAGCAACATACTGCAGTTGCAATATAAAATGAAGATAATAAAGCTGGCTGAAGCTGCGCACAGCAACTCGATGTTCCTCAGGTTTTCATTCATCTACCGAGTCGTTACATTAGCAGCACCCTTTGCAAAAGTTAAGTTTACGGTTCTTACCGGAGATTTTCCAGATGGCAGGAACATCACTTGTTCGCGAAGGAATAGAGATTAGGAACAGCGGGCGGTCACCCTCCAGTGGTATGTATCAGTCACATTTACGCAATGGGTTTGAATGACAGACATATCCTCCATTCAGATCCGTGCCCTGACCCGCCCTCACAAAAGCGGTTTAAAAAAATTAGCATACAAAACTGCGGTGCGGTTATCATCGGGCGCTTCCACGAGATAGCTTATCGTGCGGAAAAGATTTTGGTACTGTCCAAGATTCTTCCTCAAGACAGGTAGTAGTATAACGCACGGAGAATAAGTTTTATAAGCCCACTCAATTTTGTCTCATTCCCAGACATGGCTCAAAGGAGCCTCACATGTCCAATCAGGAAAATTCCTTCCTACTGTTTTCGCCAGACTGTATACCTGCGCGTCAGGTCTATGTGATCAAAGGACTTCTCAGGTCTACACTAGAAACTAGTTACAATACTGTCTGGTGGATGCACACTAGTCATTCAGTCGACCGCCCTACTCATAGTACACATGATCCGACAAAGGACTGCACAAACATGTACACATTTAGGGGTGTACGAATGCGAAAAAACACTAGCCGGACGGATTGGACAGACGAGAAAGCACTGAAGTTGCACGTACATTTAACACCGGGCTAGTAAAACTTCATCCGAAACACAAACTGTTAGTGTGAAATCCGAGAGCTTACGAAATGTAACAAACCAAACACCACGTGGAGGCGGGCAGTCAAAAGCCTGTCAAGTCAACAACACATGCGTGTGTGTGTGTGTGTGCAGGTGATCCGTGGTGTTTTGCTTGGTGAATAAAAAAACAAAGATGAGGTCTACCAGAGTAACGTTGTGATTTCAGACACTAGACCTTAAATGTGTCCGTGTGAAAAAGTGAATTTTAGTTAGAGACGCAACAAATTGGAACTCCTACTGGAGAAGTCAAAGGGTCCGAAAGTAACTGTCATTCACACTGACAGTTTGACTTGCTGTTTAGTGCAATTAACGCGCTCACTAGCTCGGCTCATTCATTCCATGATATGTCCTACAACTTATGCACGATAAAAGGTTGAACTATTGAGACACTTTGGCAGCAACAACTTCTGTGAACAAGCATACTGACACCTTCCGTAACTGTCCTCCTTATGCTGTCGAAGTGGAAGCCTCCACGCCACCCAGTTTTGGTGTTTAAGTTTGCACTTGCCTTGGAAGTGTAGAGGCCAAAGCGTTTTCAAGTCAAGTTGCTAACCCCAATCCGCCCATCGACAGATGTTCCGCCCCCGCAAAATGGTAAATATAGGGGGCAGGCAATGTTGTTTTCAAGCAACGAATCACGTGAAACAAAGGGGATGTAATTCTTTATGAAGCCCCGGGGACAGAGTTGCAGATATCATTGTACAAGGATTTCTCACGGTCGATTTTGGTTGACGTCCAAACATGTGGCATCAGACACAGAAGGTATCATATATGACTTCATTATTATACGCTAGTAAAACATGACCTCCCCGGGGCAAACGGCCCGAAGTGATCTTAGGGGACCATCCAAGGGGACAGTCCTCACACGCCTTAAGTAAGGTTCAAAATTGTTTGTTTGGTTGCGCTCTAAGTGGCACCATGAAGCAGATTTGTTCATCCTTTAGACTTTGGCTTCCTAGTCTTGTGACAGGGGTAGCTAAGTAAAGTAAACAAGTTCTTGATGGTGATAAGAATCAGCGGGATAGAGCACTACTTTTCCGCTTTAGGATTTCCAAGTGGGAACAAAGAGCTATGCCGAGTTGTATCTTAGAGTAGTCTCGTAGGGGTCTCAGTGGATGTGAGGTGGAGGAACTTCAATAAGTGTCCAGTCTACAATTTAGAATATCTAGATTTCACAGTGCCACTTGTTTCACTTCAAATTAGGACGTCCAAGGACTTACGGCTAGATATCTTGGAAAAACACTGTGTCATAGTACGAAGGACGTACAGGAAGTGACCCAAACTTAGAAGGTGAAACAAACTAACGTAATGGACGAAACGACTAGCTCATTTAAGTTTACTTAGCAAAGCGACCGAAACGAACGATGTTCCAAAGCATAAAGGTCATCGCTGAATGTGTCACCATCAGAACCCATTATAAAATACACCAACGGTCAGCCTTGCAACGAACTTTCAACGAGCGTTGAGCTAAAATCACGTCTGACGTTCGATTATTTCATCATACAAATGTGCCAAACTTGGGAGATTCATCAGACCGAAAACTAGGTAAGACTGGGAAGTAAGAGAAAATATCAACAACTTAACCAGACGATTTGGAAAGTGGTGTCAGAAATTGGAACATCGGCGAAAGAAACAAATGGCCATGAGGGGTTTCACGCACAATTGTCTCATTCCTGAAAAACCACAAGTTAGGTCACAACAGCTTTGACCCAAGAAGGTAGCACAAACGTTGCAGCATTGAATTTAGTTCCAAAAGCCACGAGGATCTTAGCTACCTGAGACAAAGAAGAGGACGATGACTGCCTTACGCGAAATCTATCTTGATGCAAGCGATGTCCAAGAGTGGCTGGAAAGTTTACGGAACACTGCACAACGTTATCTCCGGACAGAAATTGTAATCGCTTTGAGGAAGCGAAAAGGATGCGCCGCAATTTTCCCAAACAGGAAAAAATGGTGACCAGTTTGTGTCACTCCAAATCCAACTTCTGGTGCATCAGAGTTAAGGTCAGTTCTCGATGTAGCCGCACCTACTAGAGCCGCCTTGGCAGTGCTCAAAGCTACACCATTCCTCAAGATCATGAAATCATTTGGCCCAGATGGTTCTGAATGTATCAGATGCACGGAATCATCAGTGGAATGAAACTCGTGTTTATGAAATAAGTCTCGCCAGATGAAACAACGACAGACACCTTGTACTGGTTTCGAATGTCCACAGATTGAGTGAAGTACCAATATGGGATGGTCTTTAAAAGAATTCGAAAAAGGCATCTAAACATTGGATTGATTCCTGTTGCTTCCAGTCAGACAGGTGTAATACACTGCACTCTGAGAATTCATAGGACACACTGGCGCGCCGATTTTTCGACGGTGTTAAGACCTCTGGCCTTGGAACTGCGTAAGCAGATGTCCCCCAACGGGATTGGTGAAACGCTGATCAAACTGTCATTCGGATAGAGTTGAATAGAGTTTTTGACGAAGTCCATTTTTCTAACACCCTCTGACGGGATTATAACAAGGGGTGGTCCCTTATCTTTGCCATGCTTGTTTTTCATCGTCTTTGTGAAAGCCAATTTCTTTAAATAATATCCTCTTTTGTTACGAGAACGACCTTTTTGTAAAAAAATGTGCTATTTCGCCGACCAGGGGCGAATATATTAGAAAAACCGACACTTTGATAACTTTACTGCATATAAATCAGCTTTATTCGCAGATGTTTGATTCTTCCTGGGACAAACATTCCAGACGGAAGTGTACCATGACCTAACTCACTGGAGGCCAGTGTTGTCGCACAGCACTTATATAACTGGAAACAGATGATAGAGTGAAAGCTTACATATGGTTGTCATGGTCACATTGGCAACTTGATCTCATTGGTTGGTCTCATTGTTAAGTATATGAATTATTAAGCAATCAGAAGCTAACATTAACCTGAACATAGAATAATGAATCCTGTCTGAAGGCTAACAAAGAGTTTACAATTCATTGCGACACATTTTGCCGGTGGCTCCTGGGTCCTACAAAACTTGAACTCAACTCGATTCTCTGGGCCGGAAACAAAAAATACATAAGTTTTCTGAATTACGCCAGGGTCACTAAATGACTGCCTTGGGTCTGTTGGTCACCAGGAAAGATAGACACGTTGTACCGAATAGTGTTTATCTGTGAGAAAATCTCGACATCCCAAGGAGTTATGGCCAGATCTATTAATGTGAAACGTTTTTTGTTTGAAAACACTCAAATCCTGCATCAAAGAGTAAGCTTTGATTGTTGTATGGCGAACAAGGCTCACTGACTAGGACATCGGAGTTTCAGTTGCCAAAAACAATGACTTGTTTGAGAAAGGACCATATCTTCATTCATGTCAACCAAGATTGAATTAGGATAAAGACACTTGGCATGCCGTCCAGTGTTGTGGTTAACTGTGACAACCTTGTTCATCGATTACCTTATCAGTTGATTTAATAAGCAGGCGCCTGATTCTACTCACAACCCGGAAGCGAAATCAACTTTGACAGATATGGACCATACCAAAAAGCAGTCATTCGTTTTTTGTTATCAGCATTTCGGTGCATTGTTTCAGTAATGGGAGAGCACTGAATGGCAATCGACTATACAAATGGTGTAAAATGAAGTGGAAAAAAAGACGGAGACGGACCGACTGAGTTCACTGAAGTAACGGAACAAATAACAATCTAAAAGTTAGGATATCCACTGAAGTGTGATCAGAGTTGGGCACTGGTTCACAGAAATGGACACCTACGTCGGTTTTGAGTGAAAAGCGTGCAATTCAGGATGGTAAAAACACTACAAATTCCACCTCTTTGTTGGGTTAGTTTGGAGCTATAAAGTGCTATAAAGTGCTTGTGACTGCTGATGTTCTAAATGTGTTATTCGAAATTTGTCGGGAGATTTGACTCTTCCGGGGTTGTTTAAAAGGCATTCCTCTCCGTTTATGAACTACTCTGCGTTAAGAGCAAATGTTCTGGTCTTTGTAAAGTGGTTGGGAGGTGGAACAGTCAAATTTTGTTCCACTATCATTTCCACTATCTTTATTCTTAAATTTTATGTTACAGATATTCTACGGAATGAGGGATTTTCACTTTGTCACCAACTCCTGCATCGTTCTCACTACAGAGCCTCATAGAACTCGTTTGATGAGGAGTTTCTTTTGAACTGTCATCTTACAAAAAGGTAGGTTGGGTCACTATGAATCCAACCAATTTAAAATTAACGGTAAACAAACGAGTTTTGCCGTAGCATAGGGAAAGGTCAAGGGGTAATGGTGCCACAGTTAACCGGAGTCCAGCTTTCGAACTTGCCTGGAATCGCAACTCTGGCAAGACAGATGGGATTTTTCAACATAAACATCAATACTGACTGGCAATAACCCTCACTATTTTCTGCAAATGCAGGTCAAACGGTACAGACTCTATCGTGGAAGTCAAAAGCAGCGCTCAAACACCATCTAAATGCTCTTCTGTTACTTCAAATTTTTCTACTTGCCATAATATTCAACATTCATCCCAATGAATGAGCAGCGTTTGACTCCAAAAACGATCCTTAGTCGAACCAACGCTCTGTTAACTGTATCTTCCAAGCTTTCCTTCCAAGGCTTATACTTTGAATGCGAAAATCAATGCTGTTCGGAATCCAGCATAGGGACGAAAAGTTATTTGTTCTAGAAGAACGGACCAGCGTATCTTTACTTGATGGAATTAAAATTCTTCGTCATGTAAACCTAAAGTAGTAGTTAACTTAACCAAAACTCGTAACAGTTTTTGCCAGCTCAGCGATTCCTCTGCTCAGCAGGACATGTATTTTGTAAAAATTCTCTTGCGGATGCACTCCGACCCCATTTAAGCGAAAATACAAAAAAAACGTCACGAAAGCTTGGAAATAGCTTATTTCTGTCTACAAGTTACACCAGAGTCAGGTTTTGCAGACTTTCAGATGAGGCCCAACCGAGTGTCGAAGTCACAATGCTCAGGTATTGCAGACAGTCACTTCTCAGATTGAAAGTCTCATGGTACGCTTCTATCCCCAACACTTCGATCATGATTTTCTGGATACATTCCTTTAATAAGGGGGCGCCGATAGTTTACCCTTAGGGTTAGTTAATAGGCGTGGGAAGTAATACTTCGCCTGCCTATCGAAAGCATCTAAAAATCTAAGTCTAAAAATGGACGCACGTTCTTAATGATATATAAACGGACCCGTCTCGGGACAGACACGTTTTCCACTAAAAAACCAACTTTCAGAGGTAGGAAAGCAACGATCTCGCAAACGAAATGTCTTGGCGACTCATTGTTATGGTAACCAAGTGAGTGGTGTTCATCATCGAGATGTAACTTTACTTCCACTGCACCACCCTGTCACTTGAGAGTGGACAGTGTAGGCAGACGTTTCATCTGATACAAAGAAACTTGTCAATCCCTGATGTAGTTACTAGAATTTTTTCAATGGAACCAGGTTGGATAGTGCGTTGCTCGCTGGAGGGCGTTAGAAAACCCCAACTGGGGCGAAATCAAACAGTTTAGGATAAAAACTCACTCCCTAACGTAACCACCTGAGGCAGGTGTAAATTACACTACACGTTTTGTAAACTAGTGCTATTCGTGCAGCCACTTTGCTTGTTAGTGACACCAAGATGCGAACTTAGAAGGCGGAACGCTGTCATACCGTCAAAATTCGCTAAAAACACTCACAGCATACGCACCATTACGTGCATCTGGATGTTTTTCCGCATTATTCAGCTTCGAGAGTGCGTGCTGAAGGGGACCACTACAGAAAAACTTGAAGATTTTACAATCCTGTATCCTTGTAGCCTGAAGGTATCAACTACCATTACTAAATAAT
Source organism: Opisthorchis felineus (assembly GCA_004794785.1). Taxonomy (NCBI): domain Eukaryota; kingdom Metazoa; phylum Platyhelminthes; class Trematoda; order Opisthorchiida; family Opisthorchiidae; genus Opisthorchis; species Opisthorchis felineus. The sequence goes on along the minus strand of SJOL01004217.1, from coordinate 283,484 downwards.
TTTCAGGTTTACTAATTTTGGAAAGTAAATGGTTCCTGTAGGGATTAGCAAGTTCATGTTTTTTTCCAAAGGCATTCTGGCCTTTTAGAAAGAGAAGGAGAACAAATGATTTATTGAATACGTTTCAGACTGACGCCAGCTACTTACTACCAACACTGCTCTGTGTTCATATTTTCAACAATGGCACGGCATTTCAGTCGTCATTTAACTCAAACGGTCTGTCGTTAACAAAAAACAACTTATTTGCTGAACGTCGATTAGTGGATGAAGATGCTTCCACGTGTACCAACTACTTCATTTATGGATATACTAACGAACCACGTTCACGACACTACTGAAAAAGCGTTATCTCAATTAAATAGTGGTGGTACAGCGCGGTGGATGTGCCAGAACGTCATAGTCCGTTAATGAGGAATAATAAATCTAGCATCGCTCAGCCAGAAGGTCATTTGTGCAATGAATAGCGATCACCAACCCCATAACACGCTGCATTTTCACTTTATTTGCAAATCGGAACTAAAATTTGATAACTGCATAAACTGGTGCATTTTTTTTCAAAATTCGAATATTTCATGTTGTTTGGGCAAAAGCATCTGGATGCTCTGAATGATGTGAGTATATAAACTTCAAAGCACGCATTCGATGGCCTTCCGAAAACTTCTAATTATCATCACGAAAGTAGCTGACCAATAGAGAGCCAAAGCAAGTTATATTGTCATTCAATGAACTAGGATATAATTTCATTCTGAGAGAAAATCAGACGTGGACAGCTATAGAAAAATGGTTCATTCCTGGTTCTCTTTTGCAGTCTTTTTTTTCGGTACTTCATTTCCAATAACAATACTTTAGGTTTAACTGCCTATTCAGGAAGTGTTAGCTTTGCGGAAAAATTTTGAACACAGCTGGTTGTAGCGACTAGTGTCTGGGAGCACTTATCACGCTCAAATGGTGTCTGTCTGATCGAAAAACGTTCACGCAGCTTGAAGGGTTGATGAAAAGCGCTCGCTCAACATAGGTTATTTAAGTGATGAGAAGAATACATCCTACAGCGTCACGAAAAACTGTGTACGGTCAGACGAATTGTGTTGGAGGACTGCGTAATGAAAAGGAAACAGATTTTACCTAGAAGATAAACCGGCTGGCATTAAGAATAAAGTTTAACGTGCGGATAACCAGGGTTTCTGACATGGAGATGAAAAGTTTTTTAAGGGACAGTTAACTGTTAAAAGATTTGCATGTGCACGGAGAGGATCAAATTCTGAACGTGGAATAAAAAAGTAGCTGTTTCATTGTTCAGCAGTGTTAGTATGGGTATTCAGGCGACTGAGTGATTTTCGTTAAAACACGCAGTAAATTGTTGACGGAGGAGGATAGGGGAAACCCAAGAACCTCACACAACTCTGCTTAGGCTATGTTCTTGGAATTTACACGTTTCTACACTAGTGGTCCTTTGTGCAGCTCACTCTTGATTCTAAAACCATCTGGTCTAGCTGAACTTCTATTGAGGAAGCCATATGTCCTTTTAGCATGTGCCAGTAGCATAATCTCTCTAGCGTATCGATTACCTAGGTTGAAAAGACAGCCGGACTGCTTCGGAGCTATCCTCCAAAGTAATTCACATACAAAAGTTTGTGACACCAACCACACTGATTGGTGAGATATTCGGACAGAGTGGGGTCGTCTAGTAGTCACTGAACATAAATTACGTACACCGCTTAGCATCATACAGTCATAAACATCTCTGTGTGAAAGGCGGTGGGTGGGAAAGCAAATGTTCTTCAGATGCACTGAACGAGATCCTTTTTAGGTCAGAGCCAGTTGAACTAAATCTCTTCCGTGAATCACGGGTCAAAACGCGCGGTTTATGTGTTTATGCCACGCAAGTAATGCGCTCCCGAGGTCGTTTGTAAACATAAGGATTTTGATGTAGGAAGTGTCACATGTGTCTCCCGCTTTTGCGGACAATTTTATGAGGCTGAAACCGTTCGGCTTTTTCCTGTTTGCATTTCCCTGTTGGTTGAGGCAAAAGTAGGTGAAGGTATGTAAATCAGTGTAAGTGGAGTATAGCCCAAGCAGATTCGAAAAAAGTTGAGATCAACTTCGATGTGAAACTGGGGGCGGTTTGGAATAGAACGATTTCATTTAGCTTGGTGTTCGGCGACAGCCACTAGTCGTGCACCTTAACAAAGCACACTTCAAAGACGGATAAGATATATGAGAAGTAGTTCATTGCAATCCCAATGCTTTATTAGGAGAACCATAAGCATCACAACTAGTGTGCTTACAGCTAATAATACGCATCATCATCGGTCTTTTTTTGAAGTGATCTTATTTTTCAGTCCTAAACTGATCTCATAGATATCTGGAACCGAGTCTGAATAAGTTAGGAACGTACACAGTCCCACGTACACCTTGCGTAGGAAGATGAATCAGCCCAGATTCATCAGCCTTCACACCACAGAGATCGGGTAATCTATCAATCAGTCAGTCATTTAGGCCGACGATTCTCCAGTTATTCATCGATTTGATTGATTGCTGGCAAGGAAGCACACGTTGTCGATCACACTGCGAATTTTCTAGGTATCTCTGGAAATATTTTGATGATTAGCAGCGCCATCCCTGATAAATCAACGTCCATACTGTAAGAAGCTGGCCCAAACTAGATGATTTCATGGAATACAAGCGACCATCAAGGCCGTAATGCAAACGAGAAACAGCATTACCCGCAGGGTGTTCAGCATACGGGTTTCTTTATAGCGGCATACTTTCAGTGTCATACTTTCAGACAGAAGCCTAATGAAGAACTCCATAGGAAACTGCAACGCAGGATGCGGATGGGCCGCTCGAAAGGCATACTTCAATGATCCAACGAGGGTTGGAGCCTGCACAAGGCCAAAACGGCCTCTTTTTAGGTCAAGTCAAGGTGCAAAACATTAGTTTCATAAAAATACAAAACCTCTAAGTGATAGCACATCAGCCTTGCCTCCGGGCTAATCTAGTTAAATCCCCAACTGTGGAACGGGAACAGTCACCTCACGATCAAAGATGCCAACAGAGAGAAAAGATGATAAAAATCTGGGAGGTAAGAATGAAAGTCATTCTTCTGTATAAAACCCTGGGAAACCCTTTGAATAGGCCTGCTTGTAGTCTCTGGAGGAGAATGATCCAAATGAGGCCTATATGATTCTGTCCACCCTACTCTATCTGATCGTAGTATAATTTGCTTAGTGTCTTCCATATCCGGATATTTTTAATAGAGATTTCGCCCTGTAAGTAAAGCCAATCAATGCTGGAAATGCCAAGATGCATTGTAAACCTGTTTTATCCTTAGTGGGAATCATCAACAGTGTGCACGTCACGAAACTCAATGGAGTTTTGAGCCAGCAACCTCCCAGCTAGTAGTCTGAAAACTCAACCATTCGGTCACCGGCAGCTGACCAGCGGTGATTAGGTCGCACTTAGACAGGATATAGCACCGCTCATGCTCCAGCCTCGGGATTAACATTATGCGATCACGTGTTGACTGAGCCCTCGGGCGATGATTACATAGGTAGCTCAGAGGAAGAATAAAACTCACTCGATTAGCAAACCTTCCATCTAAGAAGCCGTCACTCGAGGAGCCAGTCAACACGTGTGACCACGTGATGTGGATCCCGTGACTGAAAGGTCAGCTACGGTATATCCTGTCTAAGTGCGAGTTAGTCACACTGCTGTTCAGCCGCTCTTGACCGAAAGGTTGTGTTCAACCACTGGTCGAAGGGTTTCGAGTTCAAAACTCTGAGTTTCGTTAGATGCACATTGCTAATGATTCCCAATAAGGACGAAACAGCCGTACAGTGCTTCTCGGCTTTTCAGCATTGATTGGCCTCATTGACAGGACTCCTGAAATCTCCTCAAATAACAACATACCAGAATATGGGGTGACTTAATCGAATGGGCATTCATTTCGGATAAGACGGCCTTTCGAACAAACACACCAAGTGTGTTGCAGTTTGTACCGGCAAACAAACTAGCATGTAAGGTATATGCGACCAGCTACTCGTACTACGTCTACAGATTTAGAGAGGAAAAAACCGCCGGTTGCATTACTCACTGGGCATGGAGAATCCTCGGCCAAATTAACTTCGATAGTGTTTTTTTTCTCACTTAACGCCATGAGATGTGCCACCATTCAGACAGGATTTTAAGTTGGTTCATTCACCATGGCTGCCAACGTGACAGACACAGAAGACAGTTAGTTTATATTAGCTTACAGTCCAAAAGAAATGCGGCAATGAACTTCATTTGAACTGAAGCACCGCTTGACGGTCTAACTGCAGACCAGTTGGGACGACCGAACTCCCACTGGGACGAATGTCTTAATCCCAAACCACTGATTACCAATTAGGCCAACGGGCTAAATAGAGACAAGATTGATTTGATTCTGTTGGCGTACAGAGCATTGATTTATTGGGTAACCGTGGAAAATGGTAGTTCGAAAAAAATCTGAATTACTAATATGCAGTTCCTGTAATATAAATAGAGACTTATGTGGATATACACAGTATGCCAAAGACTGAATGGCTAAACCCAGAAATTCTTAGATGGGCATGTTTATTAATGGGAAGTAATGATGAGAGTGAGACCATCAGGTTGTAACTTCTCTCACACGTTTATTCGATCAACGAATGCTTTAACACAGAAGCTAAAATTATTTGACAAACAACGCACGTAGACCTTTCAACCATGGTATGCATATTGATGTCACTTTTCACGACGTTTAGAGATGCAATTGGTAGTCCGGTTTACTTCACTGAAAGCCTTTTGCGACCCTGTCAAGCTAGACAGGTTGTATCTTCAAACTACGGGCCATGAAGTAAATAAATTTAAGTATGTCCACCATATGTTTCGATCGGCTGTTCCAAACTGCGTCTTGCGAATATGTCGGGTCGCTTTACCATCTTATGCCACGCAGGAGCAATACACTAAACAGGCATGGTATGAAGTGTTGTCGAGCGCGAAAACCACATTCATCGGTCCTCCGAGTAGTGGTGGGGATTGAGATCCGATAGATGGGTACCTTAACCAGCTCGGCCGCTGAAATGACTCTACGAAGCTTGAGTGTCCCAAAGTTAACAAGTTGTTTTTATTGGACATATATATAACTAGCTATCCATGACTTTATAGCTACTGCACTCAGGCTCCATCGGCCGGCTTTGTGAGAAATTCAAACCATTTGATCAGTTTCACTTGCTAACTTAAGTAACCCCGTTTTACCTTGCATAATATTGGCTTTGTATCGATCTGCGATGGGATCCTGACCGACAAAAATCTCAGTTAAATGACACAACGAGAAATCATACGGTAACCTGGGTCGGAAAAATCGATATAGAATATAAGTGCCGTGGTTTATTTTAGGGTCCATGATGTGAACATACATATATATTGGGATACCCCGTAAGACGGCGCAGACTTTCATGAGTTTACCACGCGCATTGTTGGCAAATGGCGCATATGCGCTGCTAACTGTGCTTGTTATGAGCAGTTGAATGAAGTCAAGCATGGGTTGTCTCGGGTTGTTTCGGCAAAAATCATTAGCTTGCCAATGGTATAGCTCACTTTTAATGTGACAACCAAACGGGGCTCAGACTAGAACTTTGATTTCACTAGCGCCTCACCACTTGAGCCATTCAGCCTGTTGATCTTTAGCGAACATTTCTCTTAAACAGTTAATAGTTTCTAGGCTTGATGCGTGAATAATCGGCAAACAGTGAGTTACAACGCAACAGTAGTCGAAACTCCAACCACTAGTAAACGGTGTGACAAAAACTGTCGTCGAGTGACGTAAGGCGAAGTTCATCAATAAATAAAACGGGGCTGAATAGTGTTACGTCTGTCCACTCGGCTGAAAATTCGACTCAAGATTTTGAGAGCCGGCCTGAACAACTGTATCAAGCCAAACCAAGTAAACTAACTTTCACGCTACATGAATCTGGCGCTAAAAGATGTATAAATTCAAACGTAATCGAAATGTGCTTTATACGCCAACTTCTAATTACGTGGACTAATACAGTTGCATTCAAGGTATGACCCACTATACTACGTGAAAATCTAGTTCAAGGTTCTCAGTGACACAATTCACAAAAATCTCAACCTTAAATCGTTGGGAATTAGCAGACCCATCACTAAGATAGGTGAAAAATTTCGAGTTAGGTGTATACAAGTGGTTAGTTATCAGGCGGCTACAGCTGCAAAATGAGGAGTATTTCACTTATTCTCAGCTGTTTGAGGGGCGTTATGGTCTGTAGCACCAAGTGGTTAGAAAGAGTGAAGGTCGATCAGTCTTAACAAAACGGTGTCGACGGAATCCATGGATATTTGCCGGGAAACTAGGATCATAAATCCAAAGGACCAAAGGGAATGTAGAGCAGTTCCAGTCAAACTAATATGAGGTGTAAAATACTAGTAAAATACTGGTGTTCGTCGATGAGGCACTTGGAACAACATTCACGAATAAGTCATTTTCTGAAAAAAATTTAAATAACTGTTCCTCTGCGCTGTCATTTTATTGATCAGTATGGATAAACTGTCTCCGGTTCCAGGATGAAACCACCACACAATTATTCGGATTGAAAATCTCTAGAAAAATGTGCTAGTGAAGTTGATCTGGTCAACTGAAATCAATCGGTACCAAATGAACAATCCCAAGTCATTATCAGAAAAGAATAAAATCCAGCATCGTAAAAGGCTGTGGGTAAAGAAGCGGATTTCACCTATTAATTTGTGAGCATCCCCAAGAAATTATGGTTTAAATTTTCGGGTCTAGTCCTTTTCTATGGCAAATTTGCACAACGTATTATCCGAATCTATGATTCTCCCTTGTTACCCTCTATCAATATCGGTCTGATCAGCGTTGGCTCTAATAACGACCGGAATTGCTGATGGTGAAGATAAGGAGAGCTCTTTCCAGCTTACATTGTTTGGGCGGATGTGCACTCGGTTTCTAGCAGGAATCGTTCAACCACGCGAGATACGATCAACTGTGCAATTAAGAATCCAGAAACACCTTTGCCTCTCGTCTCTATCTCTGTAACGACGACATAACTGGCACCATACATATTTAGGGTAGTTTCGAGTGGGAAGATCAGCTGACCGGTATGTCTCCGGTTAGCGCAAATTCTGAACAGTTGGGAAGAAGGTTAGACAGCATTTTCCATTGTTTCGGTTAGCGCTACTCGGTCAAACCACTTGTCATACGATTACCGGAATATTTACGACTTTAATAAACCATTTTATGGTGGTCCTGAGCAAACGTATAGACTTTCGGAGTTTCCACATAGCAACCCGTCAAGTCGAGCAGTTGGTCCTTAGGGTGGTTGTGCACCCAAAATGTTCAACAAAAATGCTGGTCTCTGGACAATAATGTGAGCAAACAAGCACCGGTTTTATATGCAAGTTAGCATATCATAATGGTAGCTTTTGTTTATGCTATTTTTATCTGTGTGTGCGTAGTTGGGCCACCCCGTAAAGGTGTTACTAGGGCTTTTATTGTGAGGTTGTTCGGATCAAGCTAAAATATATGTCTCTGTTGTGGGCAGTTGATTGAACTTGGAACTACCAGTCTGCTGACCGTTCACATGTTCACCAAGCCTCCCATCGCCTATTTAGTACTAGGTTCGGTCCAACTGACACTTGGGTGAATGAGCTCATAATTCCTAGCACGATTCACCGACAGAATGCCCATACCTCAGCATATAGCACATTTCCCGTGAGCTTACTGTACCCTCATTGCCGCTGTTACGGTGCTGTGCATCTTTTAGATAAAAGGGTATTCGCCGCGACTTCTGATAAATTATTCTACTTGTTTGACCGGGTTTCCACAGCCCACATTAACACAACATGGACTGAAAAATAGTTACTTTGCAACTTAAAGTAATTTACAGGGAAGTATAGCTAAAGAGTCAACCTATGCATTTAACTGGAAACCTTTGATGTCAGGGTCATGTGTCACTGGTAACCCAAGCCGGTTGTTGTTTTTCACCACGCTGTTGGTACCACTGCTGATGAAAATGAACTGTGCATGCTAGACCGTATGCTCAGGAAACTAATACATCCAATCCTGCTGTCTATCTCACATTCGGAAATTCACCGGAAGACTTTTAGCATTTTTTTTCCAAAAGAAGAATGATAAATAAACACCATCTTCACAAGCCCCAGATCAGGATTACATTATTCGATAAATCGCAATAGGCATCAGTCAAATAACAGTGACGGTGAAGGAACAGCCTTTACTTGAACTGACAGCTAATCCTTTCGTGGACAATCAGCTTCGTCATAATGTCACTGCAAGTCGGCAGCACTTACCCATGTGGTTTGCTATACAGATGACGCGACAGCAAGTTTTTTTTAAATGGGCACGGCTAGGTAAATGAACGGTTTGGAAAACATGCGACAGTGGTTTCGGGATCATCATCTTAATGATGATTGACAGTGAACAGAGGATAAATTATGGCATAGGTCGTAGATCGTTGAGAGTTCGATAACGAGAATTTTTCGCATGCATGGCGTTGTCCCACCGACTGTTTCAGAAGCTACCAGTATACACAATTGAATTTTCGCCTGGTCATGAATGGAGTGGAGTATTAGGTTACGTTACCGCCTCCTGAAAAAAAAATCGTCCAGCTGTAGCACCCTTTCAGCGTCTAACTGCCATGCCACCCGAAGGAAGCATGAAGGCTAAGATACTGCCAAGTTGCCCAAGCCTAAACAGGGGAAGTCGAGATGCAGAAATTGGGATCGAACCACGGACCTTCCAGTCAGTAAATTAGCGCTTTAACCACTGAGCCACTCCGCCCCCTGAGTTACTACGGAAGTGGTGTATTCGATACAACGACAAAAATACACTAGGACGACACCATGACATTCGAGTTGCGGTGGAAGCCGTTACAAAAAGCATTACAGTAATACTTACACTATCACTGGCTGAGAAGAGGCCGATTTATATCTGTTTGCCATTCAAAGGTGAACCTGTAGCCTGTAGTAGCAGCTGCAGGCACTGGAGGTTTTCCAAACAAAGGCTATTCTGAGCATGCGGCTCAAAAAATTTTGTCAAGGTCCACAACCGGATTTTATGTTTACTCGTCCTAACACTCGTGCAAGGCCTCACACAACAGAAAGACTGTCTGAAAGAATCCATGAACATTGCGCAGATCACTTAGCGCATGGAAGTAAATTTGTTTGACTCAAATCATACTGTCATCCCTACCGAAGCCTCTCAGGTGGTGTAACGGATCTTGGAACGTCATTGGGAACTCGACCGTCCAATGTTCATCCAGTTGCGCAAACTCAGGCTTTGTACTTCAAAATGTTCCTTTCGACAATGCAACTCAACCAGTCGGGAACAACTGCAAACTAGAATAGACTCCTGAGTATGTAACGACTGACACTGAACTACTGCTGCCAAACAGTGAACTTTTATTACCCCAATTTTTAAAGGCCTTCTCCCTTAGTTACCGCGTTCATATGGATTACATCATAACTTGGCTTGAGATCACACACTTGCTATTTCGTTATTTTGACGATGTCTCCGGATGTATGTGAGCATTTGAATTTCGCAGCCTGGTGTTACTCATGCACACGATCGGGTCCCCAGAAACCATAATGTATCGGCGTGCCCGACGGATTTACATATCGAATTCACCAAAACTGCTATCAAGAATAATTTTTAAGTAAGGTCATGTTGTTCTGAAAATCTGCACTGCTTATGGTTTCTAAGAAAAAAAACAAATACTTCTATAATATTCCTCAGCTTCCTAACACAGGTTGTTGTAATTTGCAGGTCAAAGTCAAGATCTGATCAAGTTATCTCCTCTACTCCGTTGGAGTTGTTCGAAATAGTATTGTAAATGCAAACTGATGCCCTTTTTCATGGATACTTTTAAACACTCATCCTTACCTGCAGTGATTAACTGTTGAAATTCCACTAGCATTTTACAAAAGATTGCCTCTAATACGCTGCCAGCAGGCTAGAGATCGATATAAGCTTGACCGTGAGCATGCGTGCCAGTGAAGGAACATGTAAACCCAGTATGTTTCTCGTAATTTATCGCCCCTACAATCGATCTGTTTACCATCAATTTGAAAATTTTCCCAGGCTATGTTCAACAAAACAGCACTGCACTGCTTAAGACATTCTCTGCTACTGTTTTCTGTAAGAAAGCCGCGTGTACGTGTGTGGGTACAAGTGACACTTGCTTCCCACAGGTATTACACAGCTGTACAAGCCAACAGAAGACCGACTGGACGATAAATGTATATACAGGCCAAAGTTTGTTAGTTTACCACAATATGCCATACGGTCCCCTGAGGCTTTACTTTGGTGGAGGAATACTCTCCGTTTAGCACCAGATGGGAGTGCATGGAAAACAGATGAAAGCATCTGTGGCGGGGAGGAGCTGGAGCGGTGGCAATCTGGTTGACATGTGTGAGGTTCAGGTGTACCATACAGTGTATGCACTTGTGCGTGTGTGTGTGAACACGTATGGTTTGCCGTCTTTGATCTTCACCTAACCTGTCTTCTGCTCCGCCTGGCCAATTTTGCCTGATGATGGTAGCGTCGCGCGTCATATTCCGATGCAAATGACTTGCCGAAAACTCAGCTCTTGGTGATTCATGGGGTCTAGCTGAAGGTGTGAATTATTATGTTTTACTTCCCAGGTTTACATTTTGCAAGCACTGTGTGCGGCTTATCGGCACCCAAGCATTTGGGTGTTGACTCCGGCGAGGGGGAACCGAGTAACCATCAAGCCCCTTGGAAGATTGACAGCACTAAGTATCGGTTCAGTGCACACAAATTCTGACAAACGATCGGATAACGATCTTATCAGATGCCGCCGAAAACAGATTGACCTGGAAACCGCTTTTGTTTAAGATAAGTAGGGAGAAATAGAGGCCTGGTCGGTAAAATGGACAGACTATTTCCTTTCTTTCAAATAAATTGATAGCAGGTTAGTCAGTTTTGACAGCGGGGCGCACACGATAGTTGTGCCCAGAGGTTGCTTGTCGTGACAAATGTACAACAGATTTTTTCCTTTGAAACGCAGCCGCCGAATAATACGCAGAGGTGAGCATTAAGTCTGCGTTCACAGTAATGAAAGCTTCAGAAAAAGACATCAGTTTGCGGGTTGCAGATTGTGTCTTGCACCTAACCATTCATGACAATGCCTAAACTAATGCAAGTAACAGTTTAAAACTCACACAGTGAATGACTGTTCATAGATACACAATAAACTACTCGTCCGAAATCATCGCACAGTTGTGCTAGCATCAGGGGTCTTGGGTTTTAACTGTGTTGACCACTTTATGTATCGAGACGAGGACATGTGTCGACATACAGCTGTTAATGGTACTCCAGAACTGTCCCAGTGAACAAGCCCATGACCACCACAAATATTTTCGGTAAGGTCTTTAAGTGCTTTAAGAGCAGTTGGTCAAAGGTAAGGGGCTTTGGTGCCCTATGTATCGTTTACTGCAAACGCCTGTCATTCAGGTACATGATGAAGTAATTTTATTGAAGGCTGACGATTCACGGAACTTGACAATTCTATTGGAACGAAGAAGGACGGTTTCATTGTTATTTAGAGCTCATGCGCATCGATGCCACAGATCGTTGGCATCATTAGCAGTAAGACACTCGTTGACGCTGCGAAGTTTCCAAATGGCGATAATAATAAAGAACACTATATCGAATAACGAAGGTCAGGACTATCCATTCTATCGTCTTCGTTGGCTAGGTTGTAAGCGTTAAAGATTTTTCGTTTACATTCACGTAATACCAGCAGAGGATAGCGACCATCGCTGGACACTGTTCAGTGCGAAAACGCCATTGATTGAACACTGACTTACTGCAAAAGAGTGGTCCTCTCTCAAACAACTCCAACCCCTTCAGGAGGAACCTCGACTATCAAGAAGGTGAGTTGGAGGCACGAAAGATCTTTCCACTGCAACAACGGTTGAGCAAACAAAACCCCAAAGAATGAAGAGAATACCCCTTCGAGTTCTCAACCTGGTGGATGTACTCCCCACGAAGAGTCACTACGATAGAAATGCCGTGTCATCGACAGATTTGTCACCTGATTGTTACCCCAAAGAGCCTATGTCCCAAGCACCGTTGATACACTAATACATCATTTTCGGATGCTCCTTTGGAAAGGCCTGACCTGACCTAGTCTAGGATACACACGCAGTACCACTGGTTCGATTGCCTGCTAACGCTGATACCACCGAAGCATAGCGTAAAGGAATACGAAATAACTGAATGATCCTCAAGTCCCCGACAGCCGTTATTCTTTTGCCTGTGTTTTAGAGTATTTCTTCGTGGCAATTTATCGTGTTTGGTGGTTCTTATCCAATCTCATTATTATTCAGTTTCTTAGGTGAGAAAACCACCAGTATTTGTGAACATGAAAACGGGGTGTGATAAATGGTATACAGGTTCACCATGTAGTTTTTATCTGTGTGCATCACTGGTATGCGAAATCAGTGAGCACCTACAGGATTTAGTTCAGGCGATATAGAAACTCCTATTCCATCCTCACGAAAGCTGTTGAAAAGATTCGGATGCAATTAAAATTTTGGTACCACAGTGCAGACCACATGTGGCTGTTCACCATTTCACGAGGAAACATTTTGTGATCCACATATGTGTTTCCTCAACGGGGCGAATACAGCATAGACATATCGACGGTGGAACAAATCAAAGCATTTGAGGTGATCCGCAATAGAAAGACAGAAATACTTTGGAAGAACACATGATTTTAGCTAACGGGAGATTTATGAGGATGCAACCAAACGTAATATCTGACAGGCATAACAAACAAATGAGCTTGTCCTGAAGAACTCACTACTTGAAAAACAATCTGCTTATATGAACACCACCCTACCGTAATTGGTATAAAATTATCCCCCATGAATACATGATTTAGGATATATTGACAGCTTACGTGAAAACAGTCATACCTAAAAGTATGTCGTGCTCACATAACACATATACCCGACTTAGAAAATTCAATCTTCTCTCAATATCCTCTGTAACAGAGTATGTTCAACAGCTATTCCATGTATCACAGATTCTGTATCCCGCGAGTTGGTACCATTTCATGCTAACTGTGGATAACATTAGTAGACTGGCTTATTATCTCAATCGAATCAGGTAAACAGTCACGAAATAACGTACAGGTACACATAATTATAAATATCCACGGTTACAGACTTAATGCACTACTTATAAGGTTGTTGAAAATTCTTCGACAGCCCACAACCGGTTTCCCCCTTCTTGGGGCTCAGCAGGTAGGCGCAGTCCCCGAGTTCCCGTCAACCTTATGTTCTACTTGAAACCAAATTGCACGAAATTAGCGAACTACACTCATTTGCAAACCAATTTGGTTTTGCGAGAGACTCACATGGAACCCAGCTAAATCTCTCGTTTATGATGATATCTCGAATATCATACCAACTGAAACACGAGGCGACCTGGTGCAGCACATTCAGCTGCTTAAAAACATCATAAACAAGAGATTCAGCTGTGTTCCAGCTGGGTCTCCCACAAAACCAAGTTGGTTTGCGAATGAGTGCATTTCGCTATCCACAGTTATCCTCATTTACACTATGAGGCAAGCGCATCCTTCGGTAGTGTGAAAGAGGTTTGAACTGATATAAATACTATGCATATGAAGTTCTGAATTTGAAGTGGTTTTACACGGAATTTCATTTTACCTGAATTTAAACTACCCGTAGTGTATAACTACTAGTTTGGGAAAACTTTGTCTCTGTTTAACTGTTAGGAATTCTAGCACGCGAGAACACATTTTATTTCCAAAACAGCGCTAACAACCGCTTTGATATGGTGATTGGGCTTAACTGCCCGGAAAAACCTTCGTACCTCAATCGCTGTAACTTTGCACCACATGGTTCAGCAATGCTGGAAAGACCAACAAAGGAGCACCCAGACTGAATCATCAAACACTCGTACCGCAAGATGGTGTAAAGACAAAGTCGTTCTGTCCCCAGAAATCTGATTGCAAAGGCTGTAAAATGTTTCCGCTAGACGGCCATATTCATGGGAGCAATCATACTGTCTTTGATCTCAGAAAACTGGACTCTGAAATCTACTGCCCAAGCCATTCGCTGTTTGACCGTGGCTACCATTACCTCAATACGTTTGGCACGGCACAAAACGCTAGTGCTATGCACGGTATCCTTGGTATTAAGACCCTCTGGAAGGTTGAGTTATTCACTGGCAAACAGGTGAAATTATTGAGCGGCTATATCACCGCAAGGTCCTTAAGTAAACGCCACAAACCGCCAGTTTACTAATCCAACTTGTGTGTCAGAGGTTGCAAGCCCAGTTTTTGGAGACAAGCTTGAATAACAACTCACTACAAATAGACTTTCGTTTTACATGCTCAAAATAAGTAACTTACTTGGAGCTCAAAACCCTCAAAACTGCTCTGAAAATTCACAATGATTTTGGTGTTCCTACTTTACCATTCGCTGAGCCAGAAAACGACCGGCAAACACATCCCTCTGGTCAGGTGATCTAGGCTTACAGAACTTACCTGGGATAATCAAGAAATTTGGATTACCATCTTTAAAAAGTTCGAGAAGGTTGAGTAATCCGTATCTGTTTTTGAGCACCACTCAGAAACAGCGATAACAGTAGTATTATGCTTAATAGGCGATCAAGTGATGTGCTTTAATTCGAGGTATTGTATGTGACACCTTGGAGATCTTGCATTAGCCAACACTAATGTACCCAAATACATACATATATATATATATATATGCATATGTATTTATTACAACACTGAAAAGCAGTGTCAGGGTTTCGGACTATTCTTCAGAGAGGCACATAAGATTTGGATTGAATGCCAGACTCACAGAATGAACTGTGCATGGGTGCCTTCAGTTAGATGGAAGCAAATCCATCCATTTAAAAGAGTAGCACTGTAACTGAATGAAGCAAAATGGAATGTATCCCCGTGTGACAATGGTGCTTTCAGAGAGCCGGGACATCTAGATTTATGGGATTCACTGTGGATTCCTGGAACCGGTAAGTTGAAATTTGCGGGGGGGGGGGGAGGGGACAAAAGTTATTGTTCCATAGCTGCTGGAATGGTGATGGTAATCGATGAAAGTCAATGACACAGCGGTGGCAGATATACAAACTCTGTGGGAAAAAACATTTAGTTTGAGAAGGAAATTTTGAAGTCAGGATATTATATGGGGCGACTTCTTAATCGATCCAAATATTCTGGTTATCCTCAGGTGTCTCGTTTGACGATTAATTATCAGGCGGCTGATGGCTTGATGGCTGGCTTGGAAACGTTTCATCACCATTCGAGGAGGCGTCAGTAGCGCGTGGATGCACTATGATTATGAGATATGACTATGAGGTATGACGGTCAACAAATTGGAATGAAAGGCACTTTTACAGTCATGTAGTCAGTGATTTCCATGAATTATCACCTCTTGTTTCACATAAAAACAGAGTAATCCCTCCTTTTAAAGATTTTTGAAATTTTTCGATTAGGGTTTCATCCTGTAGGTGAGGTCAGTATATGCCGAAAAGATTGAGGCACTACACAATCGATTCACCCTTATTCGGAATCACAAACGCTGCGTATTACACGAATCTCCAGGATGATTAGAACCCACAACTTACTGAAGACTAAACCGTTTGGTCACGTGCGGCTGATCAATGGTGACATCAACTTACACTCAGACTATATATACCACCGCTCAACCTTCACTCACGGAATTCACATCACTTGGTCAGGTGTTGTCTGGCCGGGTTTAGGTTTAGGTTTACACATTATTATTCACCCTGTCTTACTTTACTGATGTGAGACCTGTTTCTTTGGGTTCAACAATGTCGACCTCTTCAACTGGTGACTGAGTACCGTCTTTAAAGCCCGCTGGTGCGTGGTACTATCTGGCCTTGAGGTTTGACAACAACGGCAATGACTATAGTAGTTTGGACAGGCTATTCACAGACCGGAAAATGAACTATTGAAAATGTCCTGCGTGCTCTTCGCAGGCGTGTTGCCCAATGGGCCAGTTAAAAACTCGGTTTGCTATAATAAAGTCTCACATTCATCATTTCTGACTTCAAACGGACTTATAGTTTCTGTTACACAGAGAGCAGGATTAGATGGAAATGTGTCTCAATCTTTCTCATATCACCGCGTATGGAAATGCCTAATCCACGTCGTAAATGAAGGTGGCTTATCCGATCACACGGAGCACCACCAAGATGAGACATCGTCCTTAGTGAGTGCGAATAACTCTAAGTAACCAAGAAAAAGTAGAATAAGCAGGCGGAGTAACGATAAGAGTCAGCAACGTCACTTGGTCAACCGGGATAAAATTTCTGTGGCCTTCGGGCGTTGCAAAGAAAGATCTACCAGTGCGTGAGGTTTTGGGTTGTCCGGCTTACTACTAAAGGAAATTCTAGTGGGAACTGTTGGGTTGTGGGTTTTCAGTGTGAAAAATTCTGGTAACTGACGGCATGTGGTAAACCTACTTGAAATCGAACAATGTGCCAATAGTCTATGTTCATTTGAGGGTGGCATGTTTGAATATAGCTAACATTTTCTATTCGAAACAGGATGTATTTTAGGCTTTTAAAATGATGAGGCGGCCTTGAAAGGACGGCCGGAAAAACCGTGTTTGTTTCGAAGCTTAAACAACTAAATATTGCTAGAGTTTATGCGGCTTTGTGCTGAGCACCTTGAAACGCCGGGGCCCCAAGGGGATTTTGCTTACTCAGCAGTAGTGAGTTCGGACCACAGAACAACTACATATCCTGTGAGGATGAATGCGACAGAAAGCAGAAAACCTCATGGCTGCTGTGTAACAGGAACAGGCTGAAAGTATCGAGGGTGCACGTTGCTTTACCAAACGTCACGGCACTAACTTCACCAGAGTCTTGTATAAGGTTCGATGATTCGTCCCAACCCTGAGTGTGGCAGTTGGTAAGAGCGAACAAAGTAGGGTTCGTGAAATACTGAAGGTTGGAACATAGGCTTGCTGGTTAGTAGTAGCGTAGCCTCCAAAGACTCAAGATACCGACAGAACGCAATGGAGTGCAGTTTTTTTGTTAGATCCTGTCGGTTGAGTGCTATATTGTGAGCCTACACGCCTATTAAAAAGTCGTGCACACATGTGCGTAGTACATTCGGCAATGAGAGGCCACTTTCCACCTCACTGGTAAATCGATACATTCGGTTTTTCCACATATGCACCAAAATTCGACCTTAAAATTGTCCGACAGCACGCAGCCCGGGCGGAAATGCTTCACAAGCGATAGGTTGAGTCTGGCGTGTGTGAGACGCATAAAATTCCATCTGATGCACCTCATTAAACTTCGGCACTACCATAAACATACTCTCCAATTTTAATCGTACGGCGATCAGCGACTGTCAGTTACGGTCGTAAACACCACCATAAAACTACCCGTCCTCGAAGAGACGCTAGTTCATAGTGAGACCTGGATTTTCTACTTGTGAGAAACACCGAGATAAGGAAGAACAAAAAGGGTGGTTGGGTAACATGACTGAGCGAAAATTTACCAAGCTACGGTCCACAGACGCACGGTTAGTGGTGGAGTGCACCGAGTGGACAAGTGGAAGATGTTTCCGACAGATAGACAATGGAGGGTGCATGCGTATGTGTTTGTATGTGGCGACCATAGGTGCACTACCCGCCGCGCCTGGAACCGTGCTATGTGGGTAGATGGTGCATGCACAGACTGCACTCAGTTCGTAGTCGCGGGATGAACATTTCGAGCAACCACTGAAAAAAAAATTTTCAATCACCTTCCTATAATAGTGCACAGGTGCTCTCAAATTTGATGCGGGACAAATGAGGTACTCACTGAGCAACTATCAGTGATGGAGGGTGGAAATAATACGGATTACGTTTTCTTTGCTGATCACGTTAAAACAATGATTAATGGTACCCATTTGAGCTCGCATTTGTAGACCAGTTTTGAGCATCTTGAAATGTGGATGTTTGTTACCTACGTCTTACAAACAAACCACAGATTTACTGAGCAGTTTAGTTCGACCAAGAAAAGGTCGATCAGATGTTAACCCGTTTTTGTGCTTTTGTGAAAATTCACTGGCAGTTACAACAGAGATCGCTAAGAAGGAATAGTCAGTAGTCAGTTTGTCTACCAACGGAATATTTAGCTCACTGGAGTGCACAAGCCAAACTTCCCATAATGGCAACCTATGAATAAAGAAATTTTAGGCAAACAGTCGTGAATGTGGGTTTTACCAATCCATTTTCCCGAATACTTGTTCGACAGCTCAGTTGTTACATAGTATGTAAACTGGTCCCTCCCTAGGAACAAAAACTGTCGATTGGAACATGAAGGAAACATGTCAAGGAGTGAATAATCTTATCAGCCATCAAATCTTAAAGTAGAATCAAAACATTCGTTTGGTAGCAGTAGTCAGTTGAGTCGTGGACAGATTCCGGTCTTGAACTACACAACCAACGCAACAGACAGTGACCTTGTGATTTAAAATCTCTTGGACAGAATGTCGGATGCAAATGCTTAATCAATATCACGCCACTGATTTCTAGGCGAACTGAATTCATGTGAGGATTGTGAATGGGCTACCTAGTTCTAGGTTGTGACCTGTCTCATGTACGTACATGGTGATCCATAAAGAACGCAGCGGTGCTGTCTTGGTGCTGACCTGTGCAATGCACTGGTACAGTGGTCTTCGTGAGTGTTCATTTATTCGCTTTGGTTTGTTTGTTTCGCCTACGTTCTAACGCTATAGATGCATGTGATCTGGTAAACATCATGTGGGGCATTTCACATATCTACGTGTCTGTTCTGTGGGTGGGGTTCCCTGTAGTATTGGGGATGTGTAGGCGCCTTAGTGGTGACACATCATTGGTTAGGTGGTCGAAACATAGAGTTGAGTTACTCTGTAGTATACGCAGAAAGTAAGGTCATATCATCCGTCCACCCAAGTCACTTTGCAAGGGACAAGATAGGTGAAACACATGGCGGATTTGCTCTACAAACACTATTTTATATTCTTGGTCAAATGGGCTTTGCAAAGGCCAATTACTCTATCATCGGTACCATGCTTCACTTTGTTTCATCCAACCTTCTGGTCCATAGAGCATCAACGATCTGATTGACAAATGTTCACCAGGTGGCTAGGCTCACGGAAACACGCACGCACGCACGCACGCACGCACGCACGCACGCACGCACGCACGCACTCACTCACTCACTCACTCACGCAACCTCTATCTTCTCCACGCGCATAAAACTCATGTATTTTATTTATACCAAAAGTTATTGTCCTTCAGGGATGTTCATCTTAGGTTCCCATACCGTTTCCCTAATGCACACATTACAGGACGGAGAGAGCTAGTTGTCTAGAAAACTGTTACAGACCTGGTGGCATTGGTTGCAATGTAGAGAGCGACTGTTGAACAGTTGCATATGCAATAGAATCAGGTAACACGCTGGCGTTTAATACATTGGCTCCGATCCCGTGAACTGCCACTCATAGCAGAGGAACAAGTAGTTCTTGTCCGCTGAGAGGCAGGAAACGGAACTCATTGATAGACAGGAGATTATGTAGGAAAGCCAAATTTATTGATATGTTGAACAGGAAGGCCCGACTTTGTTAAAGTGCTCTCTCACTCTTCCCTTCTCGCCACACAGGGGTGGTCAGGTAAAATATTTTGTCCGGGAAATACATAAAAAACTATATTTGTAGGTGCAGCTGTGTGCAACTCCCAGTACGATTGATGGAATTCGATAGTGGTTCCCGAACCGATGCGGCGATTACGAAATATAGAAAAAAACATAACGCGAAGATTTTCGTGCCACTTGGACCCACAGAACGAAAAAAGTATTTAAAAGCGTTTGCAAATTTTTTTATATTTGAGTGCTGCTCTCAGATATGGATTCGCTTAAACTGATTCACTACGGCGATGGTCCAAGTTTTGATGAGTTGGCTAGACATGGATCCGTAACTCTGTTGCTGAAAGGACTAAAATTACCTCAGATCATAAGTCTAGGAGTAGACTTGAAACTTACACACAAATGCGAAAGTTCACATCTGAGAGGCTGCATAATCTTGTGCAAATCCGTAAAAATCCTCGGGATACAAGAGGCAGTATAGGAACAGCGCAGTGACTGAACGATTGACTTTGTGTCATAGCGCAAAAGTTCGGGGACTGCCCACGACAGTTCACACTAAATTGGTGTCTAAGGTCAAGGGTTAGTCATCTGAAATCAATAAAGCATAACTAGGGAACAATGCATAACACCAAAGAAGAGTTGTGTACACGGGCGATGTTCCGAAACCTAGCAGGCTGCACTAGTGATCACAGCAAGCGTTTGCAATCAGCTACAAAAAAGTTGCTTCGGACAGTTCGAACTAAAGCGTGAAACAGCGAGGGTGGGCTGACTACCATCTATCGTAACACCGAAGGCAATACAACTTTCTCGTAGTTACTTCTCATGGATAGCTAACTATCATTTGGACTGCACTGGCCATCGGAAAGATCATTGACCGAATGTCCTACATGTGGTCAAATAGGTCCAAGGGCTTCTACATCTGTAAGTCTTCAGAAGACGTTATTTGTTTATCTGGCACTATTTGAATGGTCAATTCA